>NKZN01001582.1:0-78581 GCA_002374485.1 Metschnikowia santaceciliae | reverse complement strand
CATTACGCCATTTGGTTTGAAACATTTTGTCGCGCTAGTTTGAATAGTTTTGTCGCGCTGGTATGAATCGTTTCGAATAACACTGTACAATAGCGTTTCACTTGGACTTGAATATGCCTGGATACGCTCAATTCCCTTTCCTGCATACAATACAAATATGGTAGATTCAGTATTTGTTCATTTAGTTGAAGATTCCGTGCCTATTATCGAGTGTAGGGTATATGCAGGTCATGGTATTGTTGGAAAATAGTACCGAATAAGAGCGCGCACGGCGCCNATATGCAGGTCATGGTATTGTTGGAAAATAGTACCGAATAAGAGCGCGCACGGCGCCCTAGGCTTGCAGGGCACGTCGCTACTAGTTTCCCTGCCCTGGGTTTTCAGGACAACCAAGGGTCAGTGAAGGCCGACTCCCATATATATATATTAATGAGGCCTTCGCTACACCTCTTATGAGTTAACTAATCGAATATCTCTACCTAGGGTGACATACCAAGATGCGTCCCAGATCCAGACCCACCACATCTCCTTGTAGTGACATTGAGGCTCCGTAGAAGTCTGAAGTAACATCTCAACTCAAGTGTTCACTTATCTTGATGAAACAATGAGATGCGTATGTTATATAGTCAAAAGAGATGCGTATGTTATAGTCAAAAGAGATGCGCATGTTATAGTCAAAAGAGGTGTCTGGACCTTAAACCATGGTTACTCTATGGGCCACCTGATTTCTGATTCCCCAGCATTCCTAGCTGAGCTGGAGTTAAAGAATCTACAGATATATCAAAATTAATTATAGTAATGTACGGGCCCAGTGAGAAATATCGAAGTAGAATAGTGTAGAATATTCGGGAATACGAATAGATATTGTCGGGGTTTGGTAGCGCTTGATTATGTTTATGAATGGGCGCAGGGCTCATAACCAGAGGTGAAAGAAGCACCACAAAGCGATGGACGGGTCCAAACATACTTCTAAATAACAGAAAAGACTATAGACTGGATATATGAAGATATTGTGCTTAATAGGAGTTTTAAAATAATGTATGATGTCTGAATTTGCATCTATAATATCAGACAGGGCACGGGCTCAAAACCACAAGTGAGAGTACGGGCTCAAAACCGTTTTTGTGGCCAAAAAAAAATATAGCTAAATTGCTGAGATGTACGGATTTGGGGCTAAACCTACTCCTTTGTTCAACAAAATGGATTAATAAGGTGCATGGATGCTGCCGCTCGTGCCGAATCGGACGCGCACGCAGCTGCATGCGGCCGTGCTTGCAAAGTGCACCAACTCTCACTGCACCAACTCTCACTGCACCAACTTACTGCACCTGAAACACCATGAAGCGCCTCTCTTTCTTAGCGCTTGTGGCCCTTGCAGTGGCCATGGATATGGATGACTCGCAGAGAGTTGAGTTCCACCCCATCAATGCCCAATCCAAAACTTTTCACTGGATTTCCACGCTTGCGACGCTCTTTATGGTACCATGCGTGGCCTCTGCCCTTGCATTTGCTCAGGTATACCACTTGGCTTCGGTCTTGCACATAGTAGCCTTGTGCTACTCCATCTTTGAGTCCCTATTTCTTGATTTCCCCGATAATACCGATAATCACGAGAACAAAACATCCAAAGGCACGCTGTGGTTCCTCACTTGGCTTCTAGGGGCCACTGTGTTCTTTGGAACGCTTTTAAACGGCTCCAACGTGCTCATAAACCGCTGGAGACGCTCCCAGAACCCCCTGCCCGCTCTTTCCGCTCCTTCAAAGGCCGTGGGACGCATCTACAAGACCTTGGCCTTCGTCACTGCACTTACCGGGTGGGTTCGCGTGTGTTTGGCGCCCGTGGCGCTTTTTGGCTTCTGCTATGGGCGTGCGACGGGTCAGTGCATTGCCCACGGCATCATGGGCTCGTCGTTTATCCTCTACGGGTTCGTATTGGCCTGGGTATTGGTTGTACCATGGATGCGGTCACGTGGTGTGTCACGTGATAGATCACGCGAAAACGGGTCACATGCTGGGTCACGTGCTGAATTCAGCCAGGAGTTCTTCGACTCTTCTCTCATGTGTCTCTGGGGCATTGTCAATACATTCACTGAGCACCGCTGGGGAAGAGAGGAATGGTCCCACGGAGACTACCAGCATACGGCCATGGGCATTATATGGTGGTGTGGGGGTCTTTTGGGCATGTGGCTCCTGCACAGAAGAGGCACGAGGAACGTCATACCTGCAGTCCTCCTCATATATACAGGTTGGGCCATGTCGGAGCACTCCCAGCATTTAGAGCTCTCTACTAAAGTCCATGCAATGTTCGGGCTTACGCTCATGTCCGGCGGCTTGGCGCGTATTATAGAGATATGCTTCGTTTTACGCGATGCACCTGCAGACCTGCATGGAAAGATCTTGGCCTTTCAGCACCTTCCGCCCTTGTGCTTGGTCTTGTCGGGGATAATGTTCATGTCTGCCAATGAGGAGCAGCTCCAGTTGGTGCATGACTTAGGTGCAGACCACCTGTCGTATCTTATGGTGGTGAGCGGGGCTGGATTCGTAATATACTTGTGGATTTTGGTGATGATTGCGCTTTTTTTGCGCTTGGTGGGTTATGACGAGAATGGACCATTGAATGCTTTGGGCTATGAGAATATGGGTAGCGATGGGGTCACCGAGTTTGAATTGGCGGACTTGAGTGATGACGAGGCTTGAGGTATGCATGGATTTGGGGGGGGGGGGGAAAGGACTCGTGCACGGAAAGATGACCTTTTTTTTTTTGTGCATGGAAAGATGCTCTTCTTTAGATGCACTAACGTTTACAGATGTCTTTGTACGCACTAATGCAAAAAGAAGGTCATCTTTACATGTACTAGTGCATAGAGGGTGTCTTTGTACGCACCACCCTATAGTGGCCTTTTCCATGCATCTGCAATTGTACTAACAGGATTAGTCCAACCCCAAGTTTGTGTTTGCCCTTTAAACACCCGCAAGTTGTTTTCATCATGAATTCATCTGCCAGCACAGTCCAAACCAGGAGAAAATCCCTTTCGGCGCTAGCTCATGACGTCTCTCGCCTCGAACACTTCTTCAAATCAGACAATATGCTTGTTACAAGGTTCGTACTTCTTCCTAAGGGCCTCTGGACCTTTTCCTGTCCCGCAAAACCATTATTAACCCAAAGCTACATAGTTTTACGCCACTCCAAGACCCTTGACGTGGATACAACAACGGCAATTCGCTTGCTATTGTTATATTTCCGCACAATTAGACATACATTATTTCCTAGAAGCACTTGGGGGACTTTTAAAGAGGTTATCCACCATTTAGACGAGTGGATGGACGAAATTCTCACCCAAAACACTGATTCGGACTTTGTGCTACAGATAGTATAAGAACCTTTGAAAGGTACAGTTAAATAGACTCAATTGAACAATTTCTGTTGATGTTTAGGATATGTAGAAACCCGTGCACCGCACAAGAAACACCCGTACACCACAATATACCAGCGTAAATCCGGATCACGTGGATTTACCTGGCAATTTTGGTTTTGAGTAGGCAACGGAAAGGGGTGAGAAGTAGGAGGAGTTGACAGATTACGTTTACGGATTGTAGGAACCGGGGTAGGAACCGGGGGTAAATTTTGATTTCGAGGGTAGAGTCTGGGGCAAAGTCGAGGTACGAGGGTAGGGTCGAGGGTCATGAGGTGAGGCAGGAATGGGGAAGCGGCGCCGAGAGTGGGCGTATTCCGAGGGCATGAGTACAACCCCGGAATTTTTCACAGCTAAGATAATTCGCACCGCCGTTAAGCCTCGGTTGAATGGAGACCTGCACACAAGCAACACCTCCCCCATGCTATTGTTCTTCACCCTGAACAAGTGGCAAACTAAGCTAAAAGGAGGAAAAGCGTACATACATCCCATAACACAATGCTTATTACTTTTCCTTTTTTTCTGGGCCTTACGGCTTTTCTTTTCGCTATATAGTGCGTCATGCATCAAACCGGGGTTACCCCGGATTTCACACGCGCACATTGATGGTAAACCCAAAGTCTCAAAATGCACCGATTTCGGCCCCGAAAAAAGGGTCTATCAACCTTACGTCCGTCGCTAAAATATTGTCAAACTAAAGATTCCGGACCCAGGTGGATCTGGCGAATCAAAGGGGGGGGCAGGCACGGCTGGGGTATGCAGTCCGCGCATAGGACCGAATAGCCTCGGGGAAAAGGAGCGTGGGATTTCCATGCTCAGACGCAGCGACATTTGTGGGGCAAATATAAATACCTTGCATCCCGCCCGTTTTTTTTACAGCACTTTTTACAGCCTTTTTTCCTCCCCCCTAATCGCCTCTCTTTTCTAGCCTTGCTATCACTTTGCTATCACTTGCTATCATTTGCTATAACTTGCTATTATTTGCTATCCTTGCTAGTATTCTAGACCCCTCTAGAATCCACCAAGACCCTGAGTTTTCCTGAGATCATACTGACGCTTCACTGATCCATTGGACCACTCCATTTTTACAGCACTATTTACAGCACTACTTGCAGAACTATTGACAGCACTATTTATAGCACTATTTATAGGACTATTTACAGCACTATTTAACCTAGGACCGAGGACTTCGACTACTAGGACTTCGACTACTAAGATTGGACTGTTAAAAATTTGCTATAGGTTCAATTGAAGATCGATACAATTTCTGGCTGTCATTCTTCATTGCTACTAATTTATTGCCAAAACCGCCAACCTCCCAAATGTCGTCTAATACCAAGAAGGGAGGATCTATCACCGACTTGGTGGCGGGCGGAACCGCCGGGTTATTCGAGGCCTTGTGCTGTCATCCCTTGGATACAGTCAAGGTCAGAATGCAGCTATACAAGAAGTCGGGCCAGAAACCGCCCGGGTTCGTGCGCACTGGTATCAACATTGTGCAGAAGGAAACATTCTTATCGCTCTACAAAGGGCTTGGAGCGGTGATCTTGGGAATTGTGCCCAAAATGGGAATCCGGTTTCAGTCGTACGAGTTCTACCGCTCGCTTTTGAAGGACGAAAACGGCAACATCTCTACCAAGGCCACCTTCCTTGCTGGTGTGGGTGCAGGAACCACCGAGGCCGTGATGGTGGTCAACCCCATGGAGGTGGTCAAGATCCGGTTGCAGGCGCAACACCACTCCATGGCTGACCCCTTGGATGTGCCCAAATACAGGAACGCCCCACACGCCGCCTACCTCATTGTCAAGGAGGAGGGCTTCAGCACCTTGTACAGAGGAGTGTCCTTGACTGCAGCAAGACAGGCGTCCAACCAGGGTGTCAACTTTACGGTGTACTCCAAGTTGAAGGAGTACTTGCAGGAATACCACAACGTGGAGACGTTGCCTTCATGGGAAACATCCTTGATTGGGCTTTTCTCCGGTGCCTTGGGGCCATTGTCAAATGCTCCTTTGGACACCATCAAGACGCGGTTGCAAAAGACATCCTATGCCTCCAACGAATCCGGCTGGGTCAGAATCGCCAAGATCGGAAGACAATTGATTCGTGAAGAGGGCATCAACGCCTTGTATAAAGGTATCACCCCCAGAATCATGAGAGTGGCTCCAGGACAGGCTGTGACCTTCACGGTGTACGAGTACATGAAGGGCTTGTTGAACGGTAACACGGCCATTCCTGGTACCAACACCAAACTCAAATAGACCAATAAAGACAGGCAGATGTGCAACTAAGAAGAGCCAACTAGCGGAAGAGCAACCAACCAAAAAGTAAATATTACGGTGAAGGTATGAAGATAATAGTAGACAAGTAAGCCAATACACAAAAAAACCTTTACACCAACAACACATGACGTGCTATAAGGTCACATGACAACTACCGCGATTCATCTCCACATTGCTAATACTCCTCCATCCCCATGCTTTCCAGAGCACTAAAACGCAATCTCTCACGGAAACCAGTGGTCTCAAGCTTTTCTCGTGGCTTAGGGCTTTCCAACACTCTTTTCAGAACTCGCCAGGCCCGCGAATTGACCCCAGATGAGGTCCGTAAACTCCAGAGTTTGCGGAATAGACATTCGGATCAGCAATCCGGGCAGTTTTACTATGAAAACCAACCTTCTCATGACCCCCAGGCGTTTGCAGGAGAAGCCAGTCAATTCCGGACTGTTTTCGAGGAGGTACCCAACGAGAACGGGCTCATAACCAAGGAAGATGGCATCTATGAGCTTCTCCTGGAGCCCACGCTCGTGGTGGAGCGGCAGGTAGAGTTTATGAATGTATTCTTAGGGTTTGAACAGGCCAACCGGTACAAAATCATGAACCTGATGGGGCAACAGGTTGGGTATATGCAGGAAAAAGATTATGGACTTCTCAAGGCGATTGGGCGGCAGTTTTTCCGGCTCCACCGGCCGTTTGACATTGATGTTTTCAACAATTATGGAGAAGTGGTGATGACGATCAAACGGCCTTTTTCCTGGATCAATTCGCACATCAAGGCGTATTTGCCGGGGGTAGACGAACACGGGAACTATATGCAGGAGATCCTAGGTGAATCCGTCCAGAGCTGGCATCTTTGGCGCCGGCGGTACAATTTGTTCAAGCTCGAAGACGAAACTACTGACGAGTACGAGCAGTTTGGCGAAATCGATTCTGGGTTCTTAGCCTTTGAGTTCCCCGTCTACAACCAAACGGGTCACGTGATTGGGTCCGTCGACCGGAACTGGGTGGGTCTTGGCCGTGAATTCTTCACCGATACCGGAGTATACATTGTCCGCATGGATCCTGCCAGTTTTGAGGGTCTAGGCGACTTGTACCCCCGTGTAGCTGGTCCCTTGACGCTCGACCAACGGGCCATTTTGCTTGCCAACGCAGTGAGTATAGATTTTGACTATTTCTCGAGACATAGTCGGTCCGGTGGGGGTCTTTTCGGCATAGGAGGATTCGGCAGTTATGAATAGAGAGAAGTGGAAGCGAAGACGAAGACTAGAAGGAGGAGAAAAGAAAGAGAAGAAGGGGGAGAAAAGAGTCAAGGACGACTGAAACGAGAGGCTAGGACAGAGTAGAAGAGTTTAGAACCATTAGATAAATATCCCCAGGATTTGAAGATGTAAAAGCATCATTGAATCTAACTCAAATAATGTGAAAGTAATCAAATCTCTAGATCGACACTTCATACCATTACTCCATTCAAATCCTCATTCAGCCCAGATCCTCATTTAATCCAAATCTTTTCTCCTCTTGATTTTTCTGGACTCTATCAATGAGCCTCACGTGCCGATGCACTTCCACGTCCTGCAGACCTCTGCAACAGCGGAGAGTAAGTATGCTTAAGCATGGTCTCCTTCTTTGCATTTTGAACCACATCATGCCATTCTTGATCGGACAGATTCTCGGAAATACCCTTCACAAGCTTGACAATGAGATTGAGGTAATTGTGACGACGCAACTGGTTGTCACGTGTCCACGTCTCCTGTTTCTCCAGCTCCTGCTGAATGCCCTCGATATCCCCGATCTCCTGTGCATACTTTAACTTATCATTTGTGATTGCAAGAAGAGCAAAGCGGATTTCACTGCCGTATTTGGCAACCCGACGTTCCAAAACCGTGGGGAGCACGTGATAGAAGTCTTCCGGGTTCTCCAACGTGTCGTGCTTAATCGGGTACTCCTTCAACCCGTCCAACTCGTAGATGGTGTTATCGATGGTCAAGTAGGTGACAAAATGAAACAATCCATCATCTTTTTCGTTAGGCTCGGGCCGGTTACGGCTGTTGGGCCGCTCAAAGTACTTCGGCGCCGAAAACAGGTTGTGCACCTCCCGCAACTTATTACTATTGGAAATAGCATCACCACACGTTTCTGAATCGAACCCATTGGCAAAGGAATAGAGATTCTGGAGCTCGTCGCCCACATTGACCTCATCTCTTTTATTCAAAAGACAGTTAATCACCGCTTGAGTAGCACACGCATTCTGCACCGTTTGCCGGGCAAAGAAGATGCCCTTTTCTTGGTACTCACGGTCGTATTCGCCATCCAAGGGGCCACGTGAATACTGGTCAACGGAGCCGTACTTGAAGAGGAAGATGACTGCATGTACGGGTGCTAATCTCTGTAGGGAGGCGGAATCGATGGTAAAAAGCTCATGGAATTGGCAATCCTCCACGCCTAGTTTCTGGATGAGTTCTGTGAACACCCCTTCCTCGGAAACAATTGTGTTCCAGCCACCTGTAGAACTCATTTAAATAGTTGAAGCTGGTTTGAAAGTGAGCTGAAACCTGAATAGTTTGAGACTAATCTGAAACTAATCTGAAACTAATCTGAAACTAATCTGAAACTGATCTGAAACAGATCTGAAACAGATTTTAGCCGCTAATTGAGTTTTGTGAGCTTGTGGCTTTGAATTGGATGTGAACTGACTTTGTGATTAGCCGCCGACTTCCTGTATATAACGTAGTATTAATTCACGTGATCTGGCTCTGAAACACACTTGAAACGCAATTGAAACAGCAACAGCAAGTCGGTTGGATTAAACTAGTGGATCTGAAACGGTATGGCTGTAAATCTTGATAAGCGCGGCGACCAAGCCAGATCCAAACCCGTACACCAAGAAAAGGTAATAATACCCTGCATATACTATAATGAGATACTCACGTGATGTGAAACACGGGAACAGACGCACGTGAGTTTTAATGGTTGACGCATTTACCACGTCGCTCTAAACTCTCCACTCAGTACACCATGTCGGAAGCAAACAGTCTCCAGAGATTCACGGCTCTCGCCAATGATTTCTCCAAGAATAGTCACGAGATACTCCCCTCTCACTTAAGCAAGTACCAGCACGTGATCACGCTCCTCCTTGTCATTCTCTCCTTTGTCTCTGTATCCCTGGCCCTCTTCAACAAAAACACCAGTACCGCCAAGTACTTTGCTAGCGCCATAGTGGCCCTGCTTTCCATTGGCTTGACCAGTGTGTATACATGCAACTTCTTCGGTGTCTATATATAATGAATTAATTTTATTGGAGACACAAAAGTCAGACAAAACAAAATTCAGAAGAAATTGTGATTGGATTGAATTGTGATTGGATTGAATTGTGATTGGACTGAGTTGTGACATGTGAATGAAGTTATGATTGGACTACTGTGGTTTTTGAATGAATTGTGATTGGATTGAATTGTGATTGGACTGAGTTGTGGTTTTTGAATGAATTGTGGATTTTGAATGAATTGAATTTGGACTGAATTGTGATTGGATTTTCGCAATTATGGCAATAGGTTTACAATAGGGCGCTGTCACTGTTTGGGATACTTCTCAAGTACCATGTTGAAGAAATGCTTTATTGTACATTCACCCTAAACAGCTCAAGGACAACCCGTACGCAAGTTGTTTGAAGGTAACTATTCAGCCGAGAAGGGCAAGTTGTTTGAAGGTAACGATGCATGCGAGAAGGTGATTTCCTTGACCTGAGACATTTCCCCAGAAACCATTCTTGCCCAGATTTTCTAGGGTCCCAGTACACATGACAATGATGCGATCATCAAACTCCAACTTTGAATGAATTTTGAATGAATTTTGAATGAATTTTGGATGAATTTTGAATGAATTTTGAATGAAATTGGTGTGAATAAGGTTATGGTGAATAAAATTTGTGTGATCAATGTGAATGCTGTAAATTTTAGTGGGTGAGAAATTTGAGAATTGGTGGGATTAGTGAGAATTGCTGAGAAATAGTGAGAGAAAAGGTCGTAAAGAAGGTGAATAGGTGTGTGCAGAAGTGAGGGAAGAATGTGTGGAGTGAGTTGCGGGTGAAGTGAGGTGAAGTGCGGGTAAGGAATAAAGTGAAGTGAAGTGAAGTGAAGTGAAGTTGCTGACTATATACTAGACCATTACCATCCTAGTACTTAGTATAGCACTCAGTATAACACTACACCACCACCACTACTACTACGACTACTACTACTCTACATTATCACGACTACTGACTAGTCCATAACTACACCACTACTGAATCTTTACTATACTGACTACACTACACTATACTACACTTACACTACTCCATAGTGAAGGGAAGTGAAGGGAGGTGAAGGGAAGTGAAGGGAGGTGAAGGGAAGTGAAGGGAGGTGAGGCTTGATAGTGATGTATATTCAGGTGACTTTTCATGCTCAAGGCTATATGGAACATTGGTGATTCGACTCGACATATTCCCGGTTCTGAGTGTGAAAATGTGCTTAAAGAGCACATAATGTCGTCCTAAAGAGACCACTAGTGGTGCCGAACCGAAGTTAATTGACTGAACTTTCTATTTTGATCTAAGTGGTCTATTCGATAATCCTTCGATAATCCTTCGACAATCTTCCGGCTCACGACAACTCACGACAGCTCACGACAGCTCACGACAGCTCACGACAGCTCACGACAACTCACGTTATTTTCTCACAATCGTCCATCGTTTCTCCAGGTATTTCATTCAATCTCTGTTTCATATTCAATCTCTGAATTTCTCTTTATAGACCTATCTGGTTCTATTCTAATCTAGTTCCAGTTCCAGTTCTAGTCCTATTCTATTTCTCCATTGATCTATATCTCTTCATATTCCACACTCTCTTCTCATGCTCTCACCTCGTGCACCAATCTATTCCTCTTGTTATACCTAGTTCTAGATCTACCCATCCAAATCTATATCTATATCTCTCTTGACTTCTACCACTCCTCCTTCTACCACTCCTCGTTCTCCTAGTCCTCGTTCTCCTAGTCCTCGTTCTCCTAGTCCTCGTTCTCCTAGTCCTCGTTCTCCTAGTCCTCGTTCTCCTAGTCCTCGTTCTCCTAGTCCTCGTTCTCCTAGTCCTCGTTCTCCTAGTCCTCGTTCTCCTAGTCCTCGTTCTCCTAGTCCTCGTTCTCCTAGTCCTCGTTCTCCTAGTCCTCGTTCTCCTAGTCCTCGTTCTCCTAGTCCTCGTTCTCCTAGTCCTCGTTCTCCTAGTCCTCGTTCTCCTAGTCCTCGTTCTCCTAGTCCTCGTTCTCCTAGTCCTCGTTCTCCTAGTCCTCGTTCTCCTAGTCCTCGTTCTCCTAGTCCTCGTTCTCCTAGTCCTCGTTCTCCTAGTCCTCGTTCTCCTAGTCCTCGTTCTCCTAGTCCTCGTTCTCCTAGTCCTCGTTCTCCTAGTCCTCGTTCTCCTAGTCCTCGTTCTCCTAGTCCTCGTTCTCCTAGTCCTCGTTCTCCTAGTCCTCGTTCTCCTAGTCCTCGTTCTCCTAGTCCTCGTTCTCCTAGTCCTCGTTCTCCTAGTCCTCGTTCTCCTAGTCCTCGTTCTCCTAGTCCTCGTTCTCCTAGTCCTCGTTCTCCTAGTCCTCGTTCTCCTAGTCCTCGTTCTCCTAGTCCTCGTTCTCCTAGTCCTCGTTCTCCTAGTCCTCGTTCTCCTAGTCCTCGTTCTCCTAGTCCTCTTACCCCTCTTTCTCTCCTTAAAACTATATCTAAACCTAAAGTAAAAAACAGTGGCACTACAAGATATCCTAGAAATAAAATAAGGCTGGGGACATGGTTGAAATTACCTTGAATCCTATAATATAAGCACTTCACATCTGTCCCCGAGGATCCAGATTTATCCAGATCCAGCTACGCCTTAAGACCACTTAAGGCCGCTTGCGTCACGTAACCAACATGCCTGAAGATAGAAGGTAAGTAGGAAAGTTGCTTAGTACCTCTTGTCTAATATTTTGAACCAAGATTTTGAACCTTACTAAGACATACCAATAGCCTTGGTGCACTTCACCAGGACCAAGGTTAGTTCATTTCAGAAATGGTGTTAGACCACCAATCCAGTCCACCAATCTATATCTATCCCTCTACTTCTACCTACTTCCACCTACTTCTACCTACTTCTACCTACTTCCACCTACTTCCACCTACTTCTACCTACTTCTACTCTACTTCTCTTCTAGTTCCACTCTAGCTCCACTCTAGCTCCACTCTTACTAGTTCCACCTCTATTATATCCTCTACTCTATCCCTTCCTCTATCCACTTCTACTTCTACTTCTACTTCCATTCATATACCAATTTTCAAATGGTTCTGATTCTATTTCAATCTAATTCTAGTTCTAATTCTAGTTCTATCACCCACTCAATCACCAGCTCTTCCTCTTTTACGTTCTAGTTGTATCTCTCTCTTCTCTTCTCTTCTCTTCTCTTCTCTTCTCTTCTCCTTCTGCTTGTATTATATTACTCTCCTTTCACTCTCACTCTCACACACTCTCTGGTCCATCTCTGTTCTATTTATTTGAGTCTATTTCCGAGTGTATTTCCTTCTGCTCTTGCTAATTCCATTCCACTCCAAATCCACTATTATGACTATAATACCTTGATTTACCTGGAACTGGATAACAAGTGCTATAGTAGGTACTCAAGTAGGTACTGTAGGTACTCAAGTAGGTACTGTAGGTACTCAAGTAGGTACTGTAGGTACTCAAGTAGGTACTGTAGGTACTCAAGTAGGTACTGTAGGTACTCAAGTAGGTACTGTAGGTACTCAAGTAGGTACTGTAGGTACTCAAGTAGGTACTGTAGGTACTCAAGTAGGTACTGTAGGTACTCAAGTAGGTACTGTAGGTACTCAAGTAGGTACTGTAGGTACTCAAGTAGGTACTGTAGGTACTCAAGTAGGTACTGTAGGTACTCAAGTAGGTACTGTAGGTACTCAAGTAGGTACTGTAGGTACTCAAGTAGGTACTGTAGGTACTCAAGTAGGTACTGTAGGTACTCAAGTAGGTACTGTAGGTACTCAAGTAGGTACTGTAGGTACTCAAGTAGGTACTGTAGGTACTCAAGTAGGTACTGTAGGTACTCAAGTAGGTACTGTAGGTACTCAAGTAGGTACTGTAGGTACTCAAGTAGGTACTGTAGGTACTCAAGTAGGTACTGTAGGTACTCAAGTAGGTACTGTAGGTACTCAAGTAGGTACTGTAGGTACTCAAGTAGGTACTGTAGGTACTCAAGTAGGTACTGTAGGTACTCAAGTAGGTACTGTAGGTACTCAAGTAGGTACTATACTAGGTACTATACTAGGTACTATACTAGGTACTATACCCATTCCAAAACCATTCTATTCTATCCCCAAGTCTGCTCCTCGTCACTTCTCCTTCTACTTCAACATATCACATGAACTGCTCTTCCTCTTGGCAATTCCAGTTCTATTCATTCCAAGTCTTCTCTTACTTGTTCCTCCCTCCCTTGACCTCCAAGTCTCTCTTCCCTTCCCTTCCATTATCTCCTCTACTCTCTACTCTACTCTACTCTACTCTACTCTCTACTCTACTCTACTCTCTACTCTACTCTACTCTACTCTCTACTCTACTCTACTCTCTACTTCCGCCTCTATCCCTCTTCTACTTCCACCTATTGTATTCCTAAATCTACTCTACTCTCTACTCTTCTTCCTATCTCCTGTTTCTTCTACCTCTCCTACTTCATTCCTATTCCTAACCTAATTCTGGTTCTCCCTCTGCCTCTGCCTCTTCTCCTTTCCTAATTCCAGTTCCATTCCAGTTCCATTCGAATTCTCTTCCCTACTCCATTTGTATAACGTCTATTCTTAATCTATTCTTAATCTATTCCTCACCTCACTCTTCATATTTACACTTCCTCTGTCCTTCCCTTCCCTTCCCTTCCTCTCCATCTCTACTCTCCATCTCTTCCTTTCCCTCCACTTCTCTTCTGCTTCTCGTCTCTAACTATGTCTGTCTCGTCTCTAACTATGTCTGTCTCGTCTCTTCCCGTCTCCTCCCTCATTGCTCCAATCCGCACACCGTTCCTCACCACCTCACCACCTCACCACCTCACCCTTCCTCAACTATGTTTCTCACCCTCACTCACACATCCTCACACAATAACCTCTCTTCCACACTTCATACCCTCACTCACATTAAACCTGTACTCACACCCTCACTTCACCCTCACATACTATTTCCTTACTCCATCAAACCAACAAGCCACAATACATACACTAAATATACACTAAATATACACTAAATACATACACTAAATATACACTAAATACATACACTAAATATACACTAAATATACACTAAATATACACTAAATATACACTAAATATACACTAAATTCATCAAGTACCCAAATATACCCAAATATACCACTAGACTGAATACACAGATCAGAAAAAAGACCACCCTTAAATATTTGTTTGGCTTGGTATGTGTTAGATCCGCCATAGACAGGGCCCTGCCTTAAAGTATTATGAAGCCTCTCAGTCCGAATGTTACAATGGCCATTACAACGCCGTATCACAGCCATCAGCCATCGTTGTATGAAGTACTATGATGGTCCTTTCGGCTATTCTAAAACAATCCTTACCATTGTTCTGGTGGAGTTTTTCGATACCACATTTCTCTTCAAGTATATAAGCCACTCCGGTTTCTCCTTGAGGAACCAGCAACGAGTACAAGATTAGGTTGAGACACGTTATAAAGAACATAACAATCTATATCTATGACTATCTATCTATCTATCTCTATCTCTATCTATCTATCTCTATCTCTATCTCTATCTCTATCTATCTATCTCTATATCTATGACTATGACTATATCTATCTATCTCTATCTATCTATCTCTATCTCTATCTATCTATCTCTATATCTATGACTATCTATCTCTATCTCTATCTATCTCTATCTCTATCTCTATCTATCTATCTCTATCTCTATCTATCTATCTCTATCTCTATCTATCTATCTATCTCTATCTCTATCTATCTATCTCTATCTCTATCTATCTCTATCTATCTCTATCTATCTATCTCTATATCTATGACTATCTCTATATCTATGACTATCTCTATCTATCTCTATCTATCTCTATCTCTATGTTAGATTCTTGTAAGTACTTCATGACCTAATCGAAACTATATTCGTTGATGATTTCTCACCAAGAGGAATCGGCCGCCATTAAGTAGCCTGCTGGAAGGTAGCCGAAGGGGCGTAGTAATGGTGAATTCAAAGGGGACGTAATAGCATCGGTTCCCGATTAATTGGGCACGTGTGCTCAATATCTGTATGGGATGTATTCCACCCATCTTGGATCTAACATTAGTGTTAGTGTTAGTGTTAGTGTTAGTGTTAGTGTTAGTGTTAGTGTTAGTGTTAGTATTACAGGGGACTGGTGGAGTGGAGAGTAGATGAGTACTGAACACCGCACTGTATTATACTCGCGCTGTAATGTATTGTATTGTTCTCTCACTGTATACTCGCACTGTATACTCCATTGTGAGATCTGACTTGATACTTAACAGATTATACCCCCTACACAGTGACGTGTCATGAAGTCAATTCCCCAACTCATCTCCATTTTGGCCCTCGTGGCCATCTCCTTGGCCCTGGGCTTCTATCACGATGATCCCCACATCTACGAACTCACCCCGGCCAATTTCGATAAGGTGGTGTACCACACCAATTACACCACCATTGTGGAGTTCTACGCCCCCTGGTGTGGCTACTGTAAACAGCTCCGGCCCATCTTCCACAAGTTGGGCAAATACATCCATGGCAATGCCAAATATGCCGTGCACGTGGCCAGCGTGAACTGTGACCGTGATGTGAATAAGCCCTTGTGTCAGAAATACCGTATCCAGAGCTTCCCCACCTTAAAAATCTTCCGCCCGCCCAAGTTTGTCAGGGGGAAGAAATCCAAGAGTAAACACGTGCCGGAGTTGTATAATGGTCAGAGGGAATTGATTCCTATTGCGGAGTACTTAAGTACACGTATAAAGAATTACGTGAAGAAGTTTCATAGTGTATCTGATTCGTTGGGGGACTGGCTCTGGCTGCAGGACGGGACCAAAAAAGCCATCATTGTGCTGAACTCTAAGACCATTTCAGCCTTGGCCCGTTCGCTCGCCATTGACTTCCTTGAGTCCTTGAGTCTCGCTAGTGTTTCTCTTAAGGACAACAAGCTGACGTTTGAGTATGAGGGACTGACCTACGAGCTTCCTGTTTCCAAGGACGACAAACTCCCTGTTTTGCTTGCTTTTGATGAACAGAAAAAGACCTTTGTTCGCTATCAAGGGAACATGGCCAACATGAAGAAGATCCTGAAGTTTTTGATCAAGACTTTGGACATTGTGCCTTCGGAAGGTCTGCTTTCCAAGCGGGAAAAGATCTTGAAGAAGTACAGAGGGTTTTCCACCAAAGACGAGCTCTAGAAGAAGAGGAAAAGAGGAAAGGAGGGGAAAGAAAGAGTATAAGGAAAGGAAAGGACTCAAAGGACTCAAAGGAGGAGACGGAAGAGACGAAAACAAAAGAGACATCAAGATTTAGTTCTTCGTTTGGTCTGGACTGGAGGGTCTGGACTGGAGGGTCTGGACTGGAGGGTCTGGACTGGAGGTGTCAGGCCTGGCTACAGTAAATAGACCAATCCATACTCTGAACATCTTTCCACGATTGCTTCACTATGGAGTATCTGTGTACCTTCAGATAAGCATATGTCTTAGATATGTGTCTATCTAAGGTTTGGTCTAGACCTGTTCGATTCTTTTAGCACGGTCAATACCTAAGTATACTCGTTGATGATTCCTCAGTAAGAGACGGCCGTACTTAAATTTAAGTACTTTTGTAGGAGAGTTGTCCAAAGGGGCGTAATAACGGTGAACCGACTCAAAGGGGTAATAACGGCGAACCCACCCCCAAAGATTAACTGGACACGTGAGCTCAAGCTCTAGATGGGTAGTGTTCTGCCCATTTTGGATCTAACAGAGCTGCATATGACTTTGAAGAGAAAACGTGGCCTCGAAAATGTGGCCAGAAAATGTGGCTCGAAAACATGGCTCGAAAACATGGCTCGAAAATGTGGCTCAAAAACTCTTCACCAGATCAAAAACTCTTCACCAGATCAATAGTGATGACGTTCTTGCTCATGTCGGTTCATCCGATCCTGTGAAACGATATGCGAGTGGGTTATTCAATGGTCATTGTTAGTCTTGGATGGCGAGGCTCCATAATAACTCTATGGGCAGAGCCTGCCTATAGTTGTAACAAGACCGGGGCTCTATCATCTCCCACTTATAGGACATTTAGGAGTCTGACACCACCAACGACTTGTACCAGATAATTCCCATTGCTGGGTAACCTAGTACTAATTTGACCTTCACTTAGCGTAGTACCGAGTCTCGTAAACCCACTATGACTGGTGCTCTTTCTATTGGGGTATAATTGTGCCTCATAGAGTCGAACCAGTCTTATATGTCAGATGTTCAATTCCTTGGTCCAACTAGTTATTGAGTCTTCACTTGTACCATTTCATTTTATCGTAGTATTCACAGGTCGTTTCAGTGATGGTTCCACAGGTGATTCAATGGTGATTCAATGGTGATTCAATGGTGATTCAATGGTGATTCAACGGTGATTCAATGGTGATTCAATGGTGATTAAGTGGTTGCTTCACCAGTAATAAAGCTTCAACCTTGATTTTTACGACATTCAGGTGTCTAGATGTCTTGGATCAGTAGTCCCTCCCCAGTAGTCCTTACCTAGGCAACCTGACTCAGTAGTCCTGATTTAATTGCCCTGGCTCGGTAGTCCCGAATCACTAATCCTAGTATCTAGTATGGCATAGCAGAAGGAATACCAGGACTGGAACCACTATCACATGCTTTCACAATATACCGCAATCACAAGACCAACTCAATACTCTCAACTCAGTCCTGGTTCTAATAGCAGTATTAGAAATCCGGAGTAACAGCAACTGCCAGCCTAGTTAGATGTCACTAGAGGGTAGTGGTAGTACCATGTAGTAGTACCAGGAAGTACCAGTAGTACCAGGAACCAGTAGTACCAGGTACCAGTAGTACCAGTAGTACCAGTAGTACCAGTAGTACCAGTAGTACCAGTAGTACCAGTAGTACCAGTAGTACCAGTAGTACCAGGAAGTAGTAGCAGCAGATCATTTACTTTCCAAAAGAATCCATCATGGCCAAAAGATCTTGGACCGACTCTTTAGGCAGGGTCTTTTCTGCAGGACTGTCCAAAGCTTGAATCCAGTTGGTGACCTGATCAATCATGAGCCTGGAATTGGGCACGAAATGACCACCAGGGTGCTTGAGCAAGTCCGAGTTCTCCTTGGTGATGTCGTAGAAGGTATAGGCTCTGTCATCGCCTACCACAGTGTCTAGCTCTCCGATCACGTGCAAAAGGCGGGATTTGGTGGACTTGCCATTATCCTTGGTGTACAAATAATCGTATTGGGGCATTTTCCGCGTGTCCACCTTGAAGCCCGAGTAGAGAATGGCGAATTTTAGGGGGGTAGAGAAGATTTCCTCGAATCGGTCCACCAAAGCCCCGGCCAATCCTGCACCCTGCGAGAAGCCAACAATGCCCACAATTCCTTCATCTTTCTTCCCGTCTCGTTTCTCTCTATTCCCTTTGATGTCCTCCTTCTCCTTCTCCTTCTCCAATATATTCAGATCCTCAAGAGATCCAGGTAAAATCGTTCCGTCCTGCACATACTGCCGGACCGTCTCGATCGCTTCTTCCAAAGTATAACAATCATTATGATCTTTCAACCACCATGACCGGAAATTAGTCTTCTCCGACTCGCCTGCGTCCACAGATCCAAATTTGGAAAGAGCATCTGATGATGGGAGTTGTGCGGGTGTCAAGTTGATTGGTCCATTCAAGTATACGGCTTTGTAGCCTAGGGCCGTAAGTTTTTTCCGTAGTGCCGACGTCTTGGCATAGAACACTGATGAGCTCTGAGTGTAGCCATGTAAAAAGAGAATCTCGCCCTTGGACATTGTAAAGGGTAAAAACGTGAAAAAGTATGGGTGAAAAAAGTGTGATTAAAAAAGTGTGATTAAAAAAGTGTGATAAAAAAGTGTGATTAAAAAAGTGTGATAAAAAAGTGTGATTAAAAAAGTGTGATAAAAAAGTGTGATTAAAAAAGTGTGATAAAAAAGTGTGATTAAAAAAGTGTGATAAAAAAGTGTGATTAAAAAAGTGTGATAAAAAAGTGTGATTAAAAAAGTGTGATAAAAAAGTGTGATTAAAAAAGTGTGATAAAAAAGTGTGATTAAAAAAGTGTGATAAAAAAGTGTGATTAAAAAAGTGTGATAAAAAAGTGTGATTAAAAAAGTGTGATAAAAAAGTGTGATTAAAAAAGTGTGATAAAAAAGTGTGATTAAAAAAGTGTGATAAAAAAGTGTGATTAAAAAAGTGTGATAAAAAAGTGTGATTAAAAAAGTGTGATAAAAAAGTGTGATTAAAAAAGTGTGATAAAAAAGTGTGATTAAAAAAGTGTGATAAAAAAAGTGTGATAAAAAAAGTATGGGTGAAAAAAAGATGTGCGGAATAGTGTTGTATGAGTGGCAAAGTTATAAGAAAGTGTGGGTGAGTGGAAAAAAATATGGGTGGAAAAGTGTAGTGAGAATGTATGAGTGAGGTATGAGGTATGATAGTGAGTGAGAGTACGAGTGAAATGAGTGGGTATAAGTGAGGGTATGATGAGTGGGTAAATGAAGTGACGGTATGTTGAGTGGGTAAATGAAGTGAAGTATGAAGTGACTAAAGGAAGTGACTAAATGAAGTGACTAAATGAAGTGACTAAAGGAAGTGACTAAATGAAGTGACTAAAGGAAGTGACTAAATGAAGTGAAGTATGAAGTGACTAAATGAAGTGAAGTATGAAGTGACTAAATGAAGTGAAGTATGATGAGTGAGTGTAATAAGTGAGAATGAGAGAGAAGTATGATGAGTGACAATTCTAGTGTACCATCATATCCTCTCAAATAACCTGTGAAAGGTTTTTCTAAGTATAAGGTTTTTTTAAATCAATGATTCGTGGAAAGAAGTCTGTAGAAAATTAAGATTATTTGATATCATTTGAAGACTGTAAAATGGACCATTGATACGTCGAATTATTTCTTTACTGTTTCAAGGCCGTGCATTTTGAAGCAAACTGAGGGTATAGTGGGTATGAGTTAGTGGGTATGAGGGTATGGTAAGTGAGAGTGAGTGAGGAGAGACAGCTTTTTAAAAAGTCTTTGATCCATTGAATCTCACGACTTTGGTGTTCTAGCACCCACTAAAGACGTCAGAGGTTGACGAGAATCTATTCATTAGTGATTACATCTCCAACACACAGTTTTTCAAAAGTATTCAAACCAGCGCGCCAAAATGGTTCGAACCAAGAAGACAGCATGTTTCAACCCAACGCAACAAGAAGCTTCGTACCCCTTCGCACAATCTTTCAAACCAAATGGACCAGTTGTTGTATACAGCATAACAAGGGGTTGGAAGATAGCCCCGAATAAGCCCATGGCGCTCTAGGCTTGCAGGGCACGTCGCTACTAGTTTCCCTGCCCTGGGTTTTCAGGACAACCAAGGGTCAGTGAAGGCCGACTCCCATATATATATATATTAATGAGGCCTTCGCTACACCTCTCATGAGGTAACTAATCGAATATCTCTACCTAGGGTGACATACCAAGATGCGTCCCAGATCCAGACCCACCACATCTCCTTGTACTGACATTGAGGCTCCGCGTATGTCTGAAGTAACACCTCAGCTCAAGTGTTCACTTATCTTGATGAAACAATGAGTTGCGTATGTTATAGTCAAAAGAGATGTCTGGACCTTAAACCATGGTTACTCTATGGGCCACCTGATTCCCCAGCATTCCTAGCTGAGCTGCAGTTAAAGAATCTACACAAGGAAACCACTTCAGTTCCGTCCGTTTTCACCTTTGATTGGTACTGCAAGACCTCTGTCCCACATCTAGTACATATGAGGCTATCCTGCAGATTTAAGGTTTCTGAATATTGAATTCTAATGAAAGTTGGTGTGAAACATCACGCTATCTGGTTTGAACCGTTCTGCCTTCTTGGTTCGAAACATTTTGTCATGCTGGTTTGAATCATTTTGTCGCGCTGGTTTGAATACTTTTGAAAAACACTGTAAGCATGAGACGGGCAGCGAGTCAATTGAAAAGTCTTCGAGGAGCAAAAGCATCGAGACTGAAGATGCTGAAGATGCTGAAGATGCCGAAAATACTGAAAATACTGAAGATGCTGAAGATGCCGAAAATACTGAATATACTGAAGATCAAGAGAGGAGCAAATCTTGCTGATAATGTCCAGAAATAGTCGTCTCAACGAGTCCAGCACTCGCTTCCGCAAAGTAAGGCAAGTACTGAACCACTCTGCAACGGCCAGGGCCAGCACAAGTAGTCATTATCTCGACCAATGGAGAGTGCGTGATGCTTGGTCACGTGACATCACTTATAAACTCCATTTAATTCCACCAAACGTATTATTAGTCTTTTGCTCTATTTTCTTTAAAGGCTTAGAATTTTCTATGGTGTATTAGTTTAGGTTAGACCCATTTATAATACTTCCTTCGAATGTCTATTCTGTCTCATTCCTGTCCATTTCGGTCAAATCTGTCTACTATCCCACCTATATTATATTCTGTCTACCTCTCTCCCGTCTCATTCTGTCTCATGTTTGTATTTGTCTATCTGCCCCATGTCGGTCTATTCTGTGTATTCTGTGTATTCTGTGTATTCTGTGTATTCTGTGTATTCTGTGTATTCTGTGTATTCTGTGTATTCTGTGTATTCTGTGTATTCTGTGTATTCTGTGTATTCTGTGTATTCTGTGTATTCTGTGTATTCTGTGTATTCTGTGTATTCTGTGTATTCTGTGTATTCTGTGTATTCTGTGTATTCTGTGTATTCTGTGTATTCTGTGTATTCTGTGTATTCTGTGTATTCTGTGTATTCTGTGTATTCTGTGTATTCTGTGTATTCTGTGTATTCTGTGTATTCTGTGTATTCTGTGTATTCTGTGTATTCTGTGTATTCTGTGTATTCTGTGTATTCTGTGTATTCTGTGTATTCTGTGTATTCTGTGTATTCTGTGTATTCTGTGTATTCTGTGTATTCTGTGTATTCTGTGTATTCTGTGTATTCTGTGTATTCTGTGTATTCTGTGTATTCTGTGTATTCTGTGTATTCTGTGTATTCTGTGTATTCTGTGTATTCTGTGTATTCTGTGTATTCTGTGTATTCTGTGTATTCTGTGTATTCTGTGTATTCTGTGTATTCTGTGTATTCTGTGTATTCTGTGTATTCTGTGTATTCTGTGTATTCTGTGTATTCTGTGTATTCTGTGTATTCTGTGTATTCTGTGTATTCTGTGTATTCTGTGTATTCTGTGTATTCTGTGTATTCTGTGTATTCTGTGTATTCTGTGTATTCTGTGTATTCTGTGTATTCTGTGTATTCTGTGTATTCTGTCTATTTTGTCTATTCTGTCTACTATCTATGCAATTATATGTCTGATCTGTTTCCCCCTCCCTACTTCTGACCGCTGGAGGTCTTATTCTATCTACATGTCTACATATGTCTACCTCTGTCTAAGACTGTCTATCCTCTTTTCTGTCTAATCCCGTCTAATCCCCTCTACATTTGCCTAATCCCCTCTACATTTGCCTAATCCCCTCTACATTTACCCCCTTTACTTCTGTCTACTTGTCTAATATTCATATAGGGTCTAATCCTCTATTCGGCCTCACTCTGTCTACTTTTGTCCAATTCTGTCTATTCCTCCACTCCCTATTTCTATATACATAACTTGTTGGACTTTATTATTCTTAAGTCCATAATCAGTAAGGTTTGTATCCCTGTTCATTCTTAGGGTCTTAGTTGTGCCACTAATCTGTACTAGGAAACCCGTGAAATTCTGGTGACTCCTGATACCGCTCAACCAAGAGCGGAATCCCTCCTATATAAACCTTTTCACCTTTGATTCCTCGCTCCTGCACCTGACTTGTTAATCTATTGTCTTAAATCAAACTTGACTCCTCCTGACAACCAAGACCCAGTTACAATACTAGTCTGCACTCCTTGCTTTCTGCACCGACCCGAGTCAGCACATCTTACATGTTCAACACGTAGAGCCGTGCAGGTGGATGGCATGTTCTGCACATACCCCAGAATCGCGGCATTTGCAAGGCTACATGACCTCACTCTCCAAACGCACCAAGCGAACCAAACGGACCAAAAAACCAAACGGACCAAACGGACCAAACGGATCAAACATTTCAAACGAACCAAACGGACCAAACGTACAAAACATACTACTATGTCCTTCCAAAAGCTCCCCTTGGAACCTTTGTTCGCCAAGATCGACGAGCTAAAGCCTCAATTCATTAAGCGTCTCGCAAATGCCATTGCTATTCCCTCCGTAAGCGCCGACGAGTCGCTCCGGCCTCGTGTCAATGATATGGCCAGTTTCTTGGTGTCAGAATTGACCAACTTGGGATTTTCCGATATCCAATTGAAGGATTTGGGCACGCAACCACCTCCGGTTGTGGACGCCAATTTGAAGTTGCCTCCCGTTGTTTTGGCCCGTTTTGGTGCTGATCCCGCCAAGAAAACCGTGTTGGTGTATGGCCACTATGATGTACAGCCTGCTTTGAAGGAAGATGGCTGGAATACCGAGCCTTTTAAGTTGTACCATGATACTGCCGCAGACATTTTGTATGGAAGAGGCTCTACCGACGATAAGGGGCCAGTTTTGGGGTGGTTGAATGTGATCGAGGCTCATAACGCCTTGGGCTGGAAGTTACCTGTCAACTTGGTTTGCTGTTTTGAAGGTATGGAGGAGTCGGGCTCGCTTGGCTTGGATACCTTGATTGCCGCCGAGGCCAAAAAGTACTTCAAATCCGTAGATACCGTGTGTATTTCCGATAACTACTGGCTCGGCACCTCGAAACCGGTTTTGACCTACGGTTTGAGGGGCTGCAACTACTACCAGGTGGCCATCAAGGGCCCAGGTGCTGATTTGCACTCGGGTATCTTTGGTGGCGTTATTGCTGAGCCTATGACCGATTTGGTGCAGGTGTTGTCCAAGTTGGTGTCTGGAAACGGAGAGATCTTGATTCCTGGAGTCAAGGACATGATTGCTCCTTTGACGAAGAAGGAGGATGCGTTGTACGACAATATCGACTTTTCCGTCGACGAATTGAACGCTGCTTCCGGCTCCAAAACCGGTATGTACGACAACAAGAAGGATATCTTGAAACACAGATGGAGATACCCTTCGTTGTCGATCCACGGAATCGAAGGAGCATTCTCTGGGGCCGGAGCAAAGACTGTGATCCCCTCCAAGGTCGTGGGCAAGTTCTCCATTCGTACGGTGCCTGATTTCGACAGCAAGAAATTGGATGAGTTGGTTTTTGCCCACGTGAAGAAGGTTTTCGGCGAGCTCAAGTCCAAAAACCAAATGTCCGTGGAATTGATCCACGACGGAGACTATTGGGTGTCGGACCCATTCAACGAGTCGTTCACCGCAGCTTCGCATGCCACCGAACACGTGTGGAACGTCAAGCCTGACCTCACCAGAGAGGGAGGCTCCATTCCCATCACCTTGACCTTCGAGAAGGAGTTGGGCACACAGGTGTTGTTGTTGCCCATGGGCCGTGGAGACGATGGAGCGCATTCCATCAACGAGAAGTTGAATGTCAGCAACTACATCAATGGCTGCAAGACCTTGGGAGGCTACTTGCACTACTACGGAAAAAAATAGCATTTTTTATTTTTGTTTTCCATGGTACTAGTTAGATCTATATAACTGATTTATTTAGCGTGGATTATAAATTTGATTGTATGTTTTGGTTGGTTTTGGTTGGTTTTGGATGTGGGTGGCGTGGTTCTGGATTGGCACTGGTTGGGCCAAAAACCCGTACACCAGAAAGTTTCAAACCCATTTAAATCACTCCATTCCTGACATATAGCTTTTAAAATAGTATGGTTGAGATGCTGGAATTCCGGAGATTATAGTGGTACTTTCGGGGGGTGTATATCAGTATTTTGGGAATCTTCATTATACAATCGACTACTACTACTACCAATCGAGACCAAATTACATTTAAACAGGTTATATTTAAATCCTCTATGTTTTCTCATGGGTCATTTTATTAGAATCTGCTAATGAAAAAGGAGGAACATGAAACTGTCACTAATACACAGACCCAAGAATGGTGTACGGGATCCACAACCTTTTTTCCTTAACAATTCACCATTAAAAACACCATCACAACCTTTCAAAATATGTTTTAGTGTATATTAATATACAGGGATATGTAAGTTGTGGCTTGCAAGACCAAAGTTCTACATGTGGGGCGGTTGAAAACCGTTTCCATGTCAGTAACCTGCACATAGTGCAGTAATGGACTGCATACAAGATACTACGAAGTACGTTGACTCCGTCACAGTGTTTTTCAAAACTATTCAAACCAGCGTGGCAAAACTATTCATACCACTTTAGCAAAATTGAACAGACCAATAATTCAAAAAGTTCCGTACACCGCTAACAAGTTGCTGTATACAGGATAACAATGAAACCAGCTCAGTTCCGTCCGTTTTTCACCCTTGATTGGTACTGCAAGACTTCTGTCCCAAATGTAGTACATATGAGGCAATCGTCCAGATTCAATTGTCCAGATTCAATTGTCCAGATTCAATTGTCCAGATTCAATTGTCCAGATTCAATTGTCCAGATTTAATTGTCCAGATTTAATTGTCCAGATTTAATCGTCCAGATTTAAGATTTCATAATATTGAATTCCAATAAAAGTTGTTGTGAAAAATTACGCCATTTGGTTTGAAAGACTGCAAAGGGGTACGAAACTTTTTGGATTATTGGTTTGTTTAATTTTGCTAGTGTGGTTCGAAACATTTTGCCACGCTGGTGTGAATAGTTTTGAATAACACTGTACATGCTGTTGAACGTTAGCATATACCAATTGGTATACAGGAACCGCTATATAGTTGGACTGCAATAATTCTCTCAATTGCGTGACTTGGGTAACCAGATCTGTCATCTGTCTTGTAACTCTATTGCTATGTGAAGTAGTGAGTTCGTGATCTCCGTCTTCTTTTGATGCCGCTCAACACTGAGCAGAATCCTTGCTTTATATAGTTAGTCCTGGGAACTCCAAACGGTCTCTCTCCTTTGTCAATCTCTCTCATCTACATTGTCTTGGGGAGACAATGAGTTAGACCAGAGTAGACCAGAGTAGACCAGAGTAGACCAGAGTAGACCAGAGTAGACCAGAGTAGACCAGAGTAGACCAGAGTAGACCAGAGCTAGACAAAAGCCCATAGAGCCTTGGCTTTACCTTTATCTCTTCTTCACCAATACCCAACATTGTTTCATCTGGATAGCTTGGCATGAACATGCAGTACTCGCACATGTAGATTTGATAATTCCATATCAGCTAGAAGTGCCGGGGAATCAGGTGGCCCGTAGAGTAACCATGGTTCAAGATCCTGAGGACCCTTCTTGCTGTAGGATATGGATCTCATAGTCTCACCTACATAGTGTGATTCTCATGATCACTACGACAAGTTTTGGTGGGTCTGGGTTTGGGA
This sequence comes from Metschnikowia santaceciliae, assembly GCA_002374485.1. NCBI lineage: Eukaryota > Fungi > Ascomycota > Pichiomycetes > Serinales > Metschnikowiaceae > Metschnikowia > Metschnikowia santaceciliae. Next base: position 52,184 of record NKZN01001582.1, on the reverse strand, counting down.
GGCATCTTGGTATGTCTCCCTCTGTAGAGATATTGGATGCGTTATCTAATACAAGTTTGTCGCGAAGGCCTCCTTATATATATGTGGGAGTTGGCCTTCAGTCCTCCTCGGTTGCTGTCGACAACTGAAGCGTGTGAAAATAGTCGCGCAGTGCCCAGCAAGCCTAGAGCGCAGTGCGCGCTCAGTCGGTGCTATGTTCCAACAGCACATGTACTGGTCTCTTAAGTTCATCATGTTGAACTTGAGGAACTAGTACCCCTGCGGGTACTGCATGTTCCTGTTCCTGTATACAGATGAAACAAGGAGTGGTCTTGTCCTCGAGAGAGACACGTTGGCAGTGGGACCACTCGAGGACACTTGTCTAACACTTGTGCAATATTGGCCATTGTTCTGGCGAAGACAATGGGCCGAGTGGGTTAGGGCTGGAGTCCCAGACCTGACTATATATATAGAGGGGGTCCCGCTCAGACTTGAACGGAATCAATTGGAACAACAAGTCAAGGACATCCTACTTCAATATATACATAGAAAGAATGGAACCTACAGAAATGGCTACTGAAGTACCAAAGTGAAGACGCTTGTTGAAACTTAACGTGATAACTATTCCAGATTATGGAAGTGTATACAACAATTCCAAACACATCAGTCACATGTCGCACGTTCCAACACATACTAGGAGCTTGTTGTCACAACTAACGCTTAAAACTAAGGGGGTTTTTTTGTCTCTCACATAAATGTGTTTCAAGAATAATTTGAATATTTGTTTCAAGGGCAACATGGGTATAAATACAGCAATGAGTGCGTATAAAATGGTACCTGCTTACAAAATACAATGAAAACACTTGTGGAGGCAAAGTAATTTTACAGGGGAGCTAAGATATTGCTAAATAATTGAACAGGGGAAAGAAGCACGATTTGAGTGATGGAGTAAGTTCCCAATAAAGTTCTTTGACTACTCTAGGTCCAATGCATATCATGATAAACTTTAGGACGTGAGGAATACGTTCAATGAATACAACTGTGGTTGAAACTATACGGATTAAGAACTTATGAGAAGAAATCGTGTCAAAATGTCAGATACGGCTATTCTGTGACAATCAAACGGCATTTGAGACAGTTAAATGAAGAAACAAGTTTGAAGGCTCAAAACACATTTTGGTCAAAGCACAGTTTGTGAGACAACAAGTGGAATTGGGTGAAATTGATGTTTCATACATCAGTACTCATGAGAATGTCGCAGACATCTTGACCAAACCTCCAACAAGGGTACCATTTACTAAACTGAGAGATTTAGGACATATGGGAGATAAACCTTCAGAGGGAGTGTTGAGTTTGAGCAATGACTGATCCTTCCAGAAATGGAAGGCACGCTCTTCGAAAGTACAGAGTGTGCTTCGCCTTCCTTTAGTGATTCTTGATGAAGGTTTAGCTCCAGCTTGAAAGATGTTGAAGAAGGTTTAGCTTCAGTGAAAGACTGAAGGTCTAGCAGAGTTCCCGGACTATATAAGTTAGGACTCTTGCCATACTAGTGTTGATTAATCAATCTGAATATCGTCTGAGAGGAACATACAAAGATGCCTCTACTCCCAGACCCACCAGAAGCAGCTCTCGTGTAACTCCTTAGGTATACACTTATCATGATAATCAATGACTACGTTCAATGACTGCGTTCAATGACTACGTTCAATGACTGCGTTTAATGACTACGTTCAATGACTGCGTTCAATGACTACGTTCAATGACTGCGTTCAATGACTACGTTCAATGACTGCGTTCAATGACTACGTTCAATGACTGCGTTCAATGACTACGTTCAATGACTACGTTCAATGACTGCGTTCAATGACTACGTTCAATGACTGCGTTCAATGACTACGTTCAATGACTGCGTTCAATGACTACGTTCAATGACTGCGTTCAATGACTACGTTCAATGACTGCGTTCAATGACTACGTTCAATGACTGCGTTCAATGACTACGTTCAATGACTGCGTTCAATGACTACGTTCAATGACTGCGTTCAATGACTACGTTCAATGACTGCGTTCAATGACTACGTTCAATGACTGCGTTCAATGACTACGTTCAATGACTGCGTTCAATGACTACGTTCAATGACTGCGTTCAATGACTACGTTCAATGACTGCGTTCAATGACTACGTTCAATGACTGCGTTCAATGACTACGTTCAATGACTGCGTTCAATGACTACGTTCAATGACTGCGTTCAATGACTACGTTCAATGACTGCGTTCAATGACTACGTTCAATGACTGCGTTCAATGACTACGTTCAATGACTGCGTTCAATGACTACGTTCAATGACTGCGTTCAATGACTACGTTCAATGACTGCGTTCAATGACTACGTTCAATGACTGCGTTCAATGACTACGTTCAATGACTGCGTTCAATGACTACGTTCAATGACTGCGTTCAATGACTACGTTCAATGACTGCGTTCAATGACTACGTTCAATGACTGCGTTCAATGACTACGTTCAATGACTGCGTTCAATGACTACGTTCAATGACTGCGTTCAATGACTACGTTCAATGACTACGTTCAATGACTACGTTCAATGACTACGTTCAATGACTACGTTCAATGACTACGTTCAATGAATACATAATTTATGAGCACCATATATCTTTGCTTCACTCAAGACCTTAGAGCCGTGTTCCATGAGCTATGTGACAAGTGAAGTGTCCCGTTCAGTGATGATGTAGAGATATGCGTCATGTCATTATTTGAAATCAACAGAACTAAGGATATCGGGGAACGTGACGGACTGAAGCTGTATGCATTTCTTGCCATCGGCTCGTAGCTGGCGGTGTTGCGATCATTCAAGGTGAACTCGAAGAGAATGCACACCAGAGAGTCTGTTTTGGGGGTTCACATCATTATACACCACAGTACTAGTAAAGAATATGACTCAAGGGAATAAAAATCGTAGTTAATCCATTTAGACAGGACATTTAATAAGACAAGATGAATTGATAGTACATAGTATTAACGGCTAGTACAAGATGAAGTAGTTATAAATAATATGATTGCGAAGAAATAGTACATAGTAGTACACGGTATATCTATAATGTAATAGGGTCAAGTTTAACTCAAAGGCAGAGTAAATAGGAGTAGTATTAGTTCATACAAGTACATAGGAGTAGTATTAGTTCATACAAGTACATAGGATATTGTAATGATGTAGAGCTAGAGTAATGTGCAGAGTAATGTACAGAGTAATGTACAGAGTAATGTACAGAGTAATGTACAGAGTAATGTACAGAGTTATTGGATCTTTGGATTGTCGGATCATTGTCAGATCTGCCATGGGTAGACTCACTACCCATCGGTATTTTCAGAGCCTACGAGAGTCGATTAGTCAGCTACTCGCGTCCGAGTCTGACTACTCGTTTTTTTGTTAGTCGTTTTTTTGGCACTGAATGACCGATTAGTCATCTCATCGCATCGGCTCATTCCATCACCCTTTTTGTTACTTAAATAGCTCAGATTCCCCCTTCGGAACCATCAACCAAAAAACATACTAAACAGAGTACCTGACGTAACCCGGAATCTAACAGTTATGGGTTATGGGTTATGGGTTATGGGTTATGGGGTATTGTCAGATCCGCCATAGACAGGGCCCTGCCTTAAAGTATTATGAAGCCTCTCAGTCCGAATGTTACAATGGCCATTACAACGCCGTATCACAGCCATCAGCCATCGTTGTATGAAGTACTATGATGGCCCTTTCGAATATTCCAGAACAAGCCGTACCATTGTTCTGGTGGAGTTTTTCGATACCACTTTTCTCTCAAAGTGTATAAGCCACTCCGGTTTCTCCATGAGGAACCAGCAGCGAGTACAAGCTTAAGTTAAGACACGTTATAAAGAACATAACAGTTAGTGGGTTAGTGGGTTAGTGGGTTAGTGGGTTAGTGGGTTAGTGGGTTAGTGGGTTAGTGGGTTAGTGGGTTACTGGGTCATTGTTAGATCCAGTATAGATAGGGCACTACCTATAGGGACATTATGAAACGTACGATGTGTTATGTTCTTTAATACATCTATTGCCTAAACTTGTATCCGTTGATGGTTCCTCAAGAGAGGAATCGGAGTGGCTTATATAGCTTTGAGAGAAACGTGGAACCGAGAAACTCCACCAGAACAATGATAAGGATTGTTCTGGAATATTCGAACACCGTATCACCATTGTAACAATCGGACTGAGAGGCTTCATAATACCTTCATAGGCAGGGCCCTGCTTCTGGTGGATCTAACATACTACTCTCTACGACTCTCTACGACTCTCTACTACTCTCTACTACTCTCTACTACTCTCTACGACTCTCTACGACTCTCTACGACTCTCTACGACTCTCTACGACTCTCTACGACTCTCTACTACACTATTATACCACAGTAGGCTATGCTTTACACTATGTCGGTACGAGAATGACGACGGCGAGAAATCGGACATACAAAAGGCGACGAGAATATTCTTATAAGAGATTATCAAAACAGCGGCACTAAGATAAAAGGATATCGGAGTATAGTTTAGATACAGATAAGAATAAAAGTGATGAAGATGATTATTAGAGATCTTTAACGGTAGAATGACATTGGGGACCAATGATATAATCGCTCCAAATTCGAAGCAAAAATGATATGATCGTTCCAGATTCAGAGCAAAAAATGATATGATCGTTCCAGATTAAGAGCTTGGGTAGTAAAGTTCAACACTAAGGCTCTCAGCACCGTTGGTTGGTAATTAGGAAGAGGGATTAGTTCCTTAGCCAAGTGTGTCTATATAACGGTAGAAGACACTATCTATATCATTTGTTGTAGTACTACTCTCCACTCCACTCTACTACTTTCTACTCCACTCTACCACTACTACTCCACTCTACTACTTTTCACTAGAATAAGTGATACTAATACTGTTACATTCTTTATAGCGTGTGTTTGCCTAATCTTGTATTGGTTGATGGTTCCCCAAGAGAGGAACCGGAGTGGCTTGTATACTTTGAGAGAAACGTGGCATCGAAAAACTCCACCAGAACAATGGTAAGGATTGTTCTGGAATATTCGAAAGGACCATCATAATACTTCATACAACGATGGCTGATGGCTGTGATACGGCGTTGTAATGGCCATTGTAACATTCGGACTGAGAGGCTTCATAATCCTTCATAATCCTTCATAATCCTTCATAATCCTTCATAAGCAGGGCCCTGCCTATGGTGGATCTAACACGATGTCTGATCTCAACATTTGCCACGGCAAACGCAGTATCAAGGCGTTCGGCCATCTCGGCATTTCGGGCATCGGTGGTCTTCCTTCGAATATTCTAGAACAAGCCGTACCAATGTTCTAGTGGAGAGTTTTCCGGTAACACGTTTCTCTCAAGGTTATATAAGCCACCTCGGTTCCTCTCTTGAGGACCATCAACCAATACAAGTTTAGGCAATATACGTTATAAAGAAAATAACAGTTACTGGGTTATTGGGATACTGGGTTATTGGGATACTGGGTTATTGGGATACTGGGTTATCGGGGTACTGGAGCGATGAATTAGTTTTTATCTTGATGGCTAAGGAGGGAGTATTTGACTCTGAATTTTATACTAAATGATATCAATTCATAATATCATCATTTGTTTTAGCAGTAGGGTAGATTACAGTTCATAGTGATTCTCAGAAGTTTACTGCTCACCACACACGTCTTAAAAAAGGATCCATAAAAGCTACTTTGGATTTAAAGTGATTCTGGAATAAAAAGAGTTGGAAAAAAGAGAGTTGGAAAAAAAGTGTTTGGTACAAAAATTATCTCTTGTTTTAGAAGACTGAGTAGGAGGATGAGTAACAATGGTTATTATATCAGACAGAGAGGTTTCATAATATCTCCATAGATAGATCACTGCCTCTGGTGGATCTTACAATGTTTGTGTAGTATGTGTAGTATGTGTAGTATGTGTAGTATGTGTAGTATGTGTAGTATGTGTAGTATGTGTAGTATGTGTAGTATGTGTAGTATAGGTGACTCCATGCTTTTGCTCCTCAAAGACTTTTCAATTGACTCGCTGCCCGTCTCATGCCTATATATTGGACATGTACTCACTTATGAATAGAGTCTCGTCAACCTCTAAAGTATTTAGTGGGTGCTAGAACACCAAAGTCGTTGACATTCAGTAGATCATTAAAGACTCCGTGAAAGCCTCTCTAACTCTATTCTCACGCACCATACTCTCACGCACCATACTCTCACGTATATATACTACAGCTACAGGTGTTCTTACGGATTTACGTATAGAATCTTTAGATATGTTAAAAATCTGATATGTATATTTCGTATGAGTTAAAAGCCAACACCATCAGCTTCAGGAGAATCTTTTTAAGAGTTTTCAGATGTTCAATATCATTTTAGGTTATAAACATGTATCATGTCAGTCGTTAAGACTACTAGGAGACTAATACTGGAAACTATACACTAGAGAATAGTGTCAATTGACTGAATTTGTTTAATTAAGTTGGAAGAGAAGAATTGAGTGCATGGTTAAGTTGGAATATAGGGGTGTACGGATTTATCTTCAGTTAGTTTGTAGAATTGTGTGGGGGACTTAGTCAACGAGTGTTTGCGTGTGTGCAGGCCGAGACCAATCTACCCAAACCACCCCCACCCATCATAGACCCAGCCCCCCTCACCTAAACAGTCTGGCTCCACAATTGGGTCCAATAAGAGAAGAAATTAGTATTGTCGATCCAGCCAAATTGTATGGCCGTGGATTGTTAGAAAGCGGGGAAGTTCAAGGTCGTGCGCAGCACATAAATCTCCAGAAGACGCGGCTCACACATGAAGGAAAATTTCGATGGTGGAAAAAATGCACTTTGAAAAATTTGATGACCAAGCGTCTTTTCCTCCAAGCACATCCCCACTCAAGCCCATCCAAAGCCCCCAAGACCACCATCCAAAGCCCCGTCCATTCTATATAAAGCCCTAATTCCACGCTCCGGCTTCCCACGCAATCCCACTTTCCCATCTCTTACACTCGTCTCCAGATCTCATCTTCGATCGCATCTTGTGACTTCACATCCTCAGTCCCACTTCTCAATCCACCAACCACCAATAAAATCAACACAAACGAATTACCAGCAATAAAAACAACCACCAAAATCTACCACCAAAATCAATCACGCAAACCAACCACCAATCAAATCAATCACTACAAAATCAATCACTACAAAATCAATCACTACAAAATCAATCACTACAAAATCAATCACTACAAAATCAATCACTACAAAATCAACCACCAATCAAATCAACCACCACAAAACCAATACCATATTTAAAGCCATCTCTTTATATCATCATTGAATATTTATCTGACTATTACGTTGTGAGTCACTATTTCATCACAACCACAACCAATCAATCTCTTGAACATTGAACGATTGATACTACAATTGCTACTACGAGATACTACAATTGCTACTACGAGATACTACGAGATACAACGAGATACAACGAGATACAACGAGATACTACGATAGTTACTACAATTGCTACGACGAGATACTACGATAGTTACTACGAAATATTACGTTTGTTACTCAATTGATATTGATTGCTCACCATCATTAATAGTTTAAATCGATCTAATATCGATAGAGGCAAATCAATTACTTAATTGGTTTCAGTCAAAGTGAGAGTCTACAGTCTCGATCCATTCATTTATTGCAGTTTCCAGCCTATCAATCATTCCGTTCACCACAGTCGAAATGTCGGAAAACTTAAAGCGGGCGGAATCATTGTTCAACCGCATCATGAACCAGAATAAACCGGCCAGCGAGAGTGCGCCGTCAAAGCCTCACTATAAGGGCACCAACCACCACCACCAGCACGCCAACCACAACCACAATTCTGGCCACCGCTTTAGCCGCTCCTACAAGTACAACCAACATCATAATAATGGAAGTAATGTGGAGTCCAATGGGAGTGGCGGTGAGAAAGGTTCTGGTGCCAGTGGAAATGGTGGAAGTGCCAATGGTCCCAATGGTAATGCATTGCCGCCTCTGGCTGTGGACCTCCCCAAAAGAGACCCCGTTAAAGAGGCCCGCGAGGCGGTTCTGAAGGTGGTGGAGATGAATAATGGCCAGCACATCTTATCGTATTGCTGGACCATCTGGCACCATTCTCGTACCAAAAGCACCAAGATTGCACCGGAAGATTCTTCGCCTGAAGACCCCGACTCCAAAGATCTGACCAAGCTGGCTGCTGTGGATAGTTATTTGCAGGCCGCTTCCGAAATCGAATTCCCGTGTTTCGGCAACCCAAATGAGCCCGTCAAGGCCATTGCTTCCATGGAGCAGTTGTGGATGAGCATGAGCACGTTGAAGAAATCTCATGAGTTGACCAATGGCAGTGAATTGTTGATTTTCAAAACTGGCGTCAACCCAGTCTGGGAAGACCCTATCAATGCCAAGGGAGGCCGGTGGATCTTCCGCTTCAACCACCGTCTTAATCCGTTGAACTCCCACCAGGACAGTCTAGATAACATTCTGAAGGGCCGCCGCAGGGCCACCTTAGTGTGGGAACGCTTGGTGCTCAAGACCTTGAGTGGGTGTCTTCTTCTGTGCAAAAAAGACCACCAGGAAGCGCTTCTCAGTGATATCGTGGGCTTAGTGCTTTCCATCCGCCGGGACGATGTGATCATCAGTCTCTGGAACTCCAATATGAATTTCTCCCGCAAGAAATACGACGACGACGATAAAAAAGGGCTCAATGCATTCCATGCCCGCCGCGTCTATTGCGATGCCATCTTGCGTGTCATTAGAGAGGCAGACTCCATAATACTGGGCTCTGACTGCATCGACACCCACCTGACTCTGTCCAACGAACGCGTCAATGGCGTGGCTTTCGAGTATAGACTCCATTCCGATAACTCGCATACCTATGATCGCTCCAGGAGGAAGTACTATAAGGAGTCCCATGATTAAGCTTTAAGTACAACTGGACCACTAGACATCTGGACAGAGTTCTATAGAACACTTAAGACTCCATTGAAAATTGGACGTTCCATGGAAGTTCATGGAGTTACTTCCATATTCTCAAAGCTTGGAAGTTGAATCTTGTGACAGTTCTCAAACCCCATGGAACTCATGCTCAAATCAAACTTTGGGGTCCAGCAGTTTTTGATGCTCAAGAGTCTAAGTGAATCAGATCTATACCTTTTCAAGTTCTGACTTCCACTCTATGGACTCAAGCTTTAGGATCCATTCGATTCTCTGATCTATAGGACTTTTGCGATTCGTATGTTCCAACAATTCTTTTGTCTGTTCGAACCTATAGCTTGAGTCTATGGGTGTATGGACTTTTGAGTTGACAACTGAAACTCTGGTGGTGCTCCAGCTCCATGGAGTGTATTGGAGTTCTATTCGATTTCTACCAGGACTGGCAGTTCTCGGGGATTAAAGCTATGGTGCTGTGTGAAGGTATGTAAGACTAGTGTAAGCAAATGTAAATATCATCTGCAACCAAGTAGACTTTAACCCGATAACCAACCAAATGGACCTGATACTTGTATCTGATCGGAGCCACCAACCCTATGCTTATTGAGCCAAAGTGCAATCATATGAGAGATGACTTCCTTTAGGAGTACTGTATATGGAACCAGCTGATGTTTGTACAATAGAGTCAATTTATGACCCAGAGATGTTAAGCGTGTTTGGTATTTGAGCATAGCATAATGTTCTTGGGAAATGCACCCACCGAGGCATAGAAGGTATTCCAAAACCATTCATCTTAGTAAACCTAAGTCAATATTTTCATAATAGTCCAAATAGTCAATATTCAGAATATTCGGGACCACAATCATCTTGATATCTTATTGTTCCGAAGTTGTACTAGTCAGTATTGTCAGTGTCAGTATTAATACTTCACACAGTAGACTATGGATACCACATCATGTCACCAATAGACAGCCATGAATGATAAATGCAAAGCCCTATAAAAATATCAGTTTTCCCTCAAATATTGACTATAATTCATAGTATTTCACTATTTGGTAGGTCCTTAATATCAATTCACAGCCCACGTGTAAACAAGACCCGTTGATTCAGATTTCTTCCACCACCCCTGACCTTAAGCCCCACAGGACTGTATTTTCAGAGTCATAGAAATCCTAGAATGTAGACGAAATAATAGGGAGTAAAAGAGGTAAAAATGAAGGTGATAGGAGAACCAAAAAAGTGGGAATATGCTGCCTTTTATATTGTTACAGGAGGGGTCGTCATTTCTTGCATGCGCATGGACGCCGAGCGCGATGTTTCAGATTTTGCAGCCATGTGCGAATGTAAACAGAAAACACATATAAATAGGGGGCTCGCTCCACGAAAATTACAACCATAGAAATTTCCATTGGGTAAAGGGGGGCCAGAACTATTTAATTAGAAGTATTAAGAGATTCTGCATGGTTCTAGGACTAGCTATAGTCTCATAACTCATAGTTCAATAGTTCAATAGTTCTATAGTTCTATGGTTCTATATTTTATGGAGACGGTTATAGGATCTAGTTTACTTCCAAACTTGTCCAAATCCAAATCCAAATCGTCATGTTCGAGTTCTAGTCCTATGTCTGGTACGGTTCTACTACCATTTCTGTCCCACTCATAATCACAACTCCATGGGTTTATAGAGCTAGCCCTATGGGTCGGTATAGTCCTATATTCAAGTCCTATACTAACTCCAGTCCTATTTGAGAAATCTTGGATTAAACAACCATGAAAGATCAGGCTACAGGCAAATCACGGGAATTGGGGGGTTTGAAACTCCCAGACGCTAGATCAGTCGATGCAGTTATTGAAAAGACCACTTTTAGATGGTAAGCTGATTGACACAAAAGGTGCTATCGCTTAAGAGGAACAAGTAAAGATAGACAAGAAAATTCGTGGGAACTTTAAGTTAACGAATAGAACTTTTACAATTTTTCCTCGCAGTTTGACCTTATCATGGATGCCCAGCTAAGGATTGAAAGGACATCGGCAGATCGGGTTTATGAATTTTGATTAAATTCCAGTTTCAGATGTGTACTAATTCCCGTACTCACTGTCTATCAGCCTATCATTTTCGTCATAGGACTCAGAAAGGTACTTCTACTACTAGTACTAATACGACTACTAGTACTACTACGACTACTAGTACTACTACGACTACTAGTACTACTACGACTACTAGTACTACTACGACTACTAGTACTACTACGACTACTAGTACTACTACGACTACTAGTACTACTACGACTACTAGTACTACTACGACTACTAGTACTACTACGACTACTAGTACTACTACGACTACTAGTACTACTACGACTACTAGTACTACTACGACTACTAGTACTACTACGACTACTAGTACTACTACGACTACTAGTACTACTACGACTACTAGTACTACTACGACTACTAGTACTACTACGACTACTAGTACTACTACGACTACTAGTACTACTACGACTACTAGTACTACTACGACTACTAGTACTACTACGACTACTAGTACTACTACGACTACTAGTACTACTACGACTACTAGTACTACTACGACTACTAGTACTACTACGACTACTAGTACTACTACGACTACTAGTACTACTACGACTACTAGTACTACTACGACTACTAGTACTACTACGACTACTAGTACTACTACGACTACTAGTACTACTACGACTACTAGTACTACTACGACTACTAGTACTACTACGACTACTAGTACTACTACGACTACTAGTACTACTACGACTACTAGTACTACTACGACTACTAGTACTACTACGACTACTAGTACTACTACGACTACTAGTACTACTACGACTACTAGTACTACTACGACTACTAGTACTACTACGACTACTAGTACTACTACGACTACTAGTACTACTACGACTACTGGTACTACTAGTACTACTACGACTACTAGTACTACTACGACTACTGGTACTACTAGTACTAGGACTACTACGACCACGTCTAGTTATTGAATGTACTTTTAGGTCTATTCTAGTGTGTTCTAGGTACAGATTAAGGGGATATTTATGAGGCCATTTTAGGTCTCTATCAAGTACTTCAATAAGTACTGTTTACGTGCTATGTCAGTGCTTTTTCATTGCCATAATAAATACTGTTTCAGTGTGTTTCAGTGCTGTTTCAGTGCGGTTTGGGTACTTCTTACAACTTCAGTTACCATAGTGGGTATGTATAAGGTACTATACTAAGTGATAGGTAACCTAGACCTACTCAAGAAAGGAATTTATGAGAATAGTGGGTAACTTAATATCCTTCCCAATAAGGAATTTCTGGTCGGACCTATGGATATATGAAATATATCTGTAGTATAAAACCAGCCTCTATTCCTGCATTTACCCCAACCAATTTCACTCGTTTCTCCATGCGAGTTTGCTCACTCACTAGTGTCGCACTTCAGCCGTGCCTTACTCAATGTCCAGACCATGGACATACAATGGAACAATTCTCAAACAATAATAAAACACTGTTGAAACAAATCGGAAAGCTACCTGAAATCTACCGGAAACATATCTCAAACACGAAACACCAGGAAAATCAGAAACACTGTGTTGACGGCTGCAAAAGATACTACCAATATACTACCTGCATATACCCGGCACTCCCCGCCTTAAATCACACCACACCCGTCCCTCCCGCGGACTCCGAGAAAAAGAAAAAGGATGAGTCTAAGAAAAAAGCTTCCTCCATCCCACTCCCTGATCCCACCCTTTGGACACTTTCGTTACCCACGATCTTACATCATTCCCCGCTGAAACTTCGCCCAAAGGTCTCATTCCCGCTTGTTACACATAGTCAATCCTGAAACGCCCCTGAAACGCCCCTGGAACATCCCTGAAACGGCCTAAAACGTCTCTGAAACACTTGTCTACATCCACCGCATATAAACGCCTTCATGAGCTCCATTTCAGACCGAGCGGAGTCCGAGCTTGCCGCCGGGCCTTCTGTGTTTGAGCTTTTCTCACATGCAAAACATCTTTTGACGCTACAGCCAAGGGTAGAAAACCGTCATCTTCGGAAGGAGTGTTCCCAGGCCCAGAAAAGTTTTCTGAGCCTGCCTTCGGTGGCGGTCACCAAACAAAACGCCGAATTTAAGGACTTCCACGCCCCTTCCAGCTCAAGTACTTCCTCCTATAATACCCTTTACCTAGCTGGACCTTCACAGGGCTCCACCGGACCTTCAAATAGCTCCCTTAATACTTCCTATAGATCCAGCTGTGTGCAGAACAAGGTGCTAGATCTCTTGCTGCCGCTTTCCGTTGAAGATTTGCGTGTTTCCTCTGCATATGCGGGCAAAAAGCCCGGCTCGCCCAAAGACTTGGCTCCGGAAGCTGGGACTCCCATGTCCATTGAAGATAGTCCGTTTAAACCGGTTGCTAAAAACGAACACAAGAATAAGTCGGTGCAGGAGTCTCTCCAGACCAGAAACTCTGCCTATACCCAGCCAGTGCTTATTATCAAGACGGAGGGGACAAATCCATTAGAGAAACCATTAGATATGGGTCAGAATCCTCTTGATATGGGCCAAACCTCCCTTGATTTCAGTGGCAAATCTCTAGATCTGGGTAGACCCGCCAATTCCTTGCATATGGGACCAAAGTCCCTAAACCCCAAATCTTTAGATATCAAAAAACAAGATCCCGTGCGCAGGTCCAATCTAACTACAACGTTGAAACGGTTTGCAGAGGAAGAATCTCTGCAAAGTACGCTCAAATCAGAAAACACCCCTAAGTCAGAAGGCACCCCCAAAACTGAAGGCAAAAGTCCTGCGTCCACTGACACCGATTCCAAGAAACAAACCGAATGCAACAATTGTGGCACCGTCAAGACTCCACTTTGGAGACGGGATCCTGCTGGAAATACACTCTGCAATGCCTGTGGCTTATTCCTCAAGCTTCATGGAACCATGCGGCCTCTCTCGCTCAAAACAGATGTTATTCGGAAAAGAAGCTCGCGTCGCTCCTCCGCAGCTCCTCGCATGTCAGCGCTGCTCAATTCGTACCATAGTGTGGACTTGTCTGGTTCGCTCCCCATAAGCACCATGAATGTGGCCCCAAAAACGCTCAACAGTTATGGAGGAAATTATACCAACTCATTTTCCGTGGATATTAAACCCAAGAACGTGTTGATTCTCCCAAAACCCGAAACACCATCACTGACTCCGGTTCCTGCACCTACGTCAGTGCCGGCATCGATGTCTGTTTCGGGTCATAACTCCTTTGGCACGTCTCCGCTGCTCTCCACACTTCGCCAGCCTACGTACTCCACGCCTTCGTCTCCATTCAGCACCAGTGGCTCTCTGCAGTTCAAACGGAAGAAGTCGGAGGTTGGAATCAGCGAAATGTCGGAATCGTACGGAAAACGGATCCCCTCGTCACTTTCAATGAGCACTTCGTTTACTAATGTGAGCAAACGGGGCCTGTTGACCAAGAAAAACTCCATTTCGGGCCGGAGCATTCCGAATGTGGCCACTACTTCTCTCAGCCGCAGCTCCAGCTATACTGCACAGACACCCATGATGATGGGCTACAATGTGAGTATCGGGAACTACTTTGGGAATAACCAGGCCAGCCAAGTCAATTACAACCCCAACTATAACCAGTCTAATGGGGCACTGAGCTATGGGCGCCCCAACGCACCTAACCAGAGTGTTTATTTCGACCAATTGGCCAATTCGCCCCGGAGTACAGTCCGGAACAGCATCTCCGGAGCAGATGCGCACTACAACTACGAGACGTCTTCTCCTGATTTTAGTGGCGCAATTGACTCTGGGCGCAGCTCGTTCGCCGTACCCAGTGGATTCTCGGAAATCAGGGAAAACTCACATGGCGCACCACTAGCATCGCCAGCCAAGGATGACGAGGATATGGAAGCCAGCGACTTTTTCAAGAACTACACATCGCTTCATAGCGAGCCAGACGAGCCCATGACATCTCTAGGCAGCATGGGAGGAAAAGTGGAGATCAAGCCTGTTCCCACGGCATCGTCGCTCACCAGCGGGCTCAAGGCCGAAAACAGCAAGCCTGTGATGATCAACGACAGCGCAGACGACCTTGACTGGCTCCGGTTCGGCATCTAATAATGACATCATGAATAGACCAGAGCTTTGCTCTACCAATACCACATCTAGCTACTGCTAGAATATATGATTAGTACCAATTTACTTGAGAATAATAGGACAGGGTATTAGGTAACGAACTCCCATACCCCATACCTCCACCCCATACCCCATACCCCATACCTCCACCCCATACCTCCACCCCATACCTCCACCCCATACCTCCACCCCATACCTCCACCCCATACCTCCACCCCATACCTCCACCCCATACCTCATACCTCCAAACCCCCATGCTTCCACCATATGTACCATACCTCATACTTATAGCCTATTCCATAGCTTAAATCTTGGCTAGGTTTAATGATGAGTCAGAATTATTATTCAAGGGATTATGATTACTAGACTTATATACAGTGTACTGACAACCAGGCTAGAAATCCTAAAGCAGTATTCTGAGTATTTGGAGTCCTCGGAGCATTTCGAGCATTTGGAGTATTCTAAAGACAGATAGAATTACTTCAAGAAACAGAACAATTAAAGGTTTAGAGTATGGATATCTTATGTTATGTTCTTTAATACATCTATGCCTAACTTCTTATATTCGTTGATGGTTCCTCAAGAGAGGAATCGGAGTGGCTTAAATAACTTTGAGAGAAACGTGGCATCAAAAAACTCTCCACTAGAGCAATGGTAAGGATTGTTTCAGAATATTCGAAAGGACCATCATAGTACTTCATACAACGATGGCCGATGGCTGTGACACGGCGTTTGCAATGGCCATTGTGACAATCGGGCTGAGGCTTCATAATACCACTGGTGGATCTAACAGTCAGCATTTATTACTGAGTAGTGAGTAGTGAGTAGTGAGTAGTGAGTAGTGAGTAGTGAGTAGTGAGTAGTAGTGAGTAGTGAGTAATATTGAGTGATCAGCATTTATTAGTAAATAGTCAGTAATAATAGTGAGTAGTGAGTAGTAATAGTGATACTAATACTAATATTAATACTATGTAAGATCCATCATAGGTAATGCTCTACTTAATGACCCATTTCGCCCTCTCCTCCTTCTAGAAAATTCCGTGGTACTCAATTTGGTGCAATTTGGTGCAATTTGGTGCATTCGGGTGAATTTACTGCTCAATTTACTGCTCAATTACTGCTAAATCATGGTGCTCGGTGATGCTCCAATCTCCCGGGTAGCTCGCTTTTTTTCTTATGGTGGGTTGGGTGTTCGCAAATCCCTTAGCGCCCACGGTGGTTGCGATGTCCACAGCGTCCAAAGAACGCTTGGTGCTCTATGCCAATATCAAGGGGACCTCGATGCCGTTCTCAAGCTATCCCTTCTACACCACGGAAGGCCCAGTCACCGCATTGACGTGTGAGAACCCCGACGCTGATCCGGTTAAGTTCATCCGCGTGAATGGCGCCATCTATACTGGCGACACGTCTCCTAAGGGGTACTTGGGATATTTGGGAGACGGGTTTGCCGTGGCGCGACACGTGAAGCCTGCTGGGGTGTATGTGGATCGTCGGGGCAAGTTGAGTGGGTGGTTTGAAATATGCAACCTTTCGGGGTACTTGCACTGTTTTCAATACCAACCTCCCGGAACAAGCAAAGGGTGGTTTAAAACGGACATCTACCTCTTGCCTCCAGGTCTGTGAAGTATACAGACTTTGAAAAGAATGGTGGAAAAATCTGATGGATATATCCAGCTTCTCATTCAATGGCACCTTTGTGCTTACGGTCAAGTATAAAAAGTGCCGGTTCTTTTCAACCTATGTTTTAGTATATATTGATATACAGGGATATGTATAGGTAAGTTGTGCGCTACCAGACCAAAGTTGTATATGAGGTGTGAGGCGGGTGAAGGAAATTGACCAGCCAGTAATTTGCACATAGCACATTTCTGGTCGGCATACAATACCCATAACGAAGTACCTTGACTCCGTATGTGGACAATTAGCTTTATCTGGAGGCCATCTTTAGTTAAGGTGAATGCGCTTCCGTCGACCATGGAGCCAACTACATTGTTAGTCTCTGTGGATGAGACCATCAAAAACTAGGGTGACCAAGCAAACGGAGGATGCGGCCAGGGACTGTTCTAATGTACTATAGAATAAAAACATGGAGTAGTAGATATGGAGTAGGAGTAATAGATGAATATTAATAGTATGATTAAAGTCAATCCAGTTGATAAATTAAACCATTTCTTCACCAATTTCTCCCCAATTTTTCCCCAATTTCTTCACCAATTTCTCGCCAATTTCTTCACCAATTTCTCCACCAATTTCTCCCCAATTTCTCCCCAATTGCTCCACCTATTGCTCCACCTATTTCTCTACCAATTACCAACAATAAATCCTCTGGTTTCGTCTTGGGACTTGTGTTTGCTGCAGCTGGTTTGGGAGACACTCAGTGCTTTTACGTCAAAATCCATGGCAGGGTCGAGCCACTCTGCTACATCCACACCTTTGAAGCCAACGTTCTTTGTGTCGATTCTAAGCATTTGCCTGATGTTTTTACTGTCAATTTGAACGGCCGTGGAGTGTGTTGTCGCTTAATTCTTTGCGCCTGCAACAGTGGAGCGGTGATAACGTTTGTTAGATTCCTATAAGCTCAACCTGGGGGCGCCGTGACAGATTTACTTATCCCGCCTGTCTCAATGACGCGGATTGCCCCTTCTTATAGGTTAAGTCATATTGGCCGGCATAGCTGTCAATATGCAGGTTGGCCTAAATAATCCTCCCGGCGGTAATTTACTCCCGGCGGCAATTTCCTCCTAATGTTAGAAATGTGCTCATCTGCGTAGTACTACTATACTACCTTATCTTAGGTATACAAGGTTGGATTGTGAGGGGTACTGCATACACTTCACAATCCTGCATACCCCCTCATTATATCCAGGCGCGTCATCAATATTATTGTTAAACCATGGCCGATCACCGCAAGAATGCTAGCAGCTGCACGGTGTGCCGGCAGCGGAAGGTGAAATGCGATCAGCAGCTTCCATGCAGGTCATGCATCCGCCACAAGGCTCCTAACCAGTGTCTGTATGAGCGGCCCGGGCGTGTATCCAACTTAGGCAATGTCCGATCCACACCGAACCCCACAACTGAAATTTCAGGAACCCCGAAAAAAGAAATTGAAGCATCTAAAACTCCAAAGAGTTTCAATGGTTTGATGACGCAAAAAGGGTTGATCAATGGGTCCAGTTCGGCAGATATGGCGTCCAGTGGCTTAAGTATGTCATCCAATGGCTTCAATATGAGCTCGGGAGCTATAAATCCAGGTTCTGATACTCCTAGAAGTATTTTGGAGGTGGCAAATACCATGGAGGCCTTTTTTCCCGGGGAAATTCCCAAGGAAAAACAGCTTGTGGCTGTAAATCCGTCTCCAGGTCCCTTTGCGCCGCCCTCGGCCGTTTTTCTCGGGCCAAATTCCAATATCAAGCTTCTTAGCCGCTTTCAAAGCATTGAAGAGGTTGTTGCCGTCAATCCGGTTCTTGAAGCAAGCGAAATAATCAACTTTTCGCTGAAATACTCCACTTTGGCCTTTGATCCCGTGACCTGGGAGGAAGTCAACCATGGCGTCTTCAGCTGGCACGCTCTAGTGCGATCGGACCCTGGCCTAGCGCAAATCTGGAATTTCTTATACGATTTTACACCGCTCCGAACCGTGGCCGGAAATGCCCTGGTTAATGTGCCCAATGTGTACTCCAAGGGGGTGCAGAAAGACCCAACCAAATTGCAGTTCTTGGACCTTATACGGCGGTACCAGGCAACGGAAATCGACCCGCAGTCATGTGACCGGGTCCACCGCATCCCATTGGGACTCACTTTTAATGACCCCAATCCGGAGAATCTCCACATAGATATTTCGGAACAACTCGAAATGATCATGCCGCCGAGTCATGTGGCCGAGCGGCATATTCAACGGTTTTTCCGGGTCATATACCCGTTTTTTCCGTTTTTGGATGAGGCAAAGTTCCGGGCAGATACGGCCCGCGTTCTAGGACTCGAAGAATTGGATATGGAGGCAATTGGGGCTCTGAATAGAGCTAAACGGCCGAAAAATTCTCAAAAAAGGCGAAAATTTGGGTCGGGGCCGGGGAAAAATGGGCTGTGGCTAGAGAGAATCGGTCCCAATGGGCTGCCCCACGCCAGTACACCCAACGATCTAGCCACAATGGGGATTTTCTGCATAGTGCTTCGGTTGAGTTACTTATCATTGCTTTCGAATGTTAATGGTGACACTGCAAGCGGAGGTGGTGCCAATTCCGGGGGCATTTCCGGGACTACCAATTCCGGTACCAGCTCCGGCCCCAATCCAGGCACCAGTTCCGGGACTAAGTTCGGTACTACATCCGTCTATCCTGCATCTTCCGTGGACGGAATCAACTCGTCTCCGTCCCCAAAAAACGTCGTCATTCTCCAAGAATTCGACCTTTTAAAGCTTCCCATAGGCATAGAGATGGTGGATTTGGCCCAGCGATGTCTCGACCACTACCAGAAACTGCACCACTACAACCTACAAGTGGTACAACTTCTTGCTTACATGCGGATCTACCAGGAATTATCGCCAGAGAATACAGACGGCCCGTCACGTGATGTGTACCAGCTCAACAACGCTCTTTTGGTGCAGACAGCACAAATGATTGGGCTCCACCGGGCTCCATACGGTTCTCAAGCAGGAGTACGGCGCCGGCTCTGGTGCTACATCCTGTATAAAGATGTTGTTAATGCCCTTAAGTTTGGGTCCAATTTCCACAGTGAAATACCAGCAGACTGCACTTTGGACATGGCGGCACGTGACTTGCCCCTGGTAGCCATGGAGCCCGTGGAAGACTTGACGGCCAAAATGCGTGCAGTTTCCAAATGTTTGGTGCAGATTGAAGGGACCGAGGCCGGAAAGCTAATTTCAGCCGTCAATGACCTTGAGCGGTGTCTATACAGCATGGGCACTCTACAGTCGTTTTCACCCGACGATACAGTGGCATGTGTACGGATGCAGTACCAAGTGCCTGTCCACGTGGCACTCATGACGTTATATTTCCGACTTTTCGGGCACTACGAGGCTCAGAACCAACATGACTTGGCTTTCTTTTACTGCAAAAAGATTATGTGCATGATCACACAGACCTTTGTTCCGAGGGTGGGGGAGATCTTGCTCACACGTCATACGTACTTTGACTATGCCCTCCAATTGGTGGTCAACCCGGTACTTGAGAACTATATGCAACGGTCGGTGGGGTTTATTTCTGCGTGGATGGTACGGCTTGGGAACCGGGTCATGGACGGGCTCGATAAACAGTACCGGGTCCGTGCGTTCATGCAGTCGTTGCATACAGCCTATAAGCTCTGCCTTTTTGGAATCTTGAAGATGAACCACCGGTACTGCTATGCGTGGCGAGTGGGGATTATCTACTCATACATTCTAAGCTGTGTGAGTCTGCAGGATTTCTATACTCGGTCGTTAAGAAAGGAGAGTGACAAAAACAAACGGGAATGGTATGAGGACAAAAACAAAAACGAAAAAAATGAGGATAGAGGAGGTTCTGGTAGAGATGAAAGAGTGGCAGGAAGAGGAGCTCCTGCAGGACAGGAGCCACCACCGGATTCCATCATTCGGTCATGTGAAATGGTATTTTCAAATGATCAAATGGAGGAATTGGTCAATGAAATTGCCCACGTTTCATCCAGTCTTCCCTCGCAGTACTCCTACTGGCACCTTGTTTCAGATGTGGTCAAGTTCCGGGATGATGAAACGGCACGGCTATATGACCCCAGCAAGAGTCCTTTGGTGTTTGAGGTTGAACAAGGTGATACATTTCAGAACATAGATCTCGACTGGTTTCCAGAATCGGCAGTCAATTTCAACCATATGATGGAGTCGTTATTTGAGTACGCAGGGCCGTCCGACCCAATGAGCATCTTCGATTTTGGTGTCAACGATTGATCCACTACTATACGGCTAATCTGTTGTATACTCTACTATACCCTTTTAGGTCTACTGTACCCTTTTAGGTCTACTGTACCCTTTTAGGTCTACTATACCCTTTTAGGTCTACTATACCCGAATAGCTCCCCTATACCCGAATAGCTCCCCTATACCCGAATAGCTCCCCTATACCCGAATAGCACCCCTATACCCGAATAGCACCACTATACACGTAAATAACCAATCAGGTCCTTAGTAAACATCAGTACCTCTACACTAATTAATATTGGTGGGTCTGGTGTCGGGAGTCATCTTGGTGTGTCTCCTCAGTTAACATTTCGGTACTGTTAGATATTCCCATCATTTATATTGGTGGAGCCTTCACGTGAACAAAGTCACTAAGTGGCTAAGGTGCTCGAGACACCAAGTGTTGTTTCTCAATAGAGCGTCAGAAGTTATGAATCCAAGATCTCTAACCTCCGTAACTCAATGGATTTGTCTCACAAGATGCTTAATAGAGAGTGGAGACCTCGGAGTTGAGATTATTGTCAGGTACTCTGGTCACTATGTTCATTCGCTGATGGTTCGTCAGAGGAATGGGATACATAGAGGGAGGTTTGAGCTACTCAAGTAGCTTACAGAGGGTCCTCTAGTCAATCGAAGTTGCTAAGTCATTGAATACTGTCCAATAGCACGACTACTCTACTACTACTCTACTACTCTACTACTCTACTACTCTACTACTACTCTACTAGACGGTAATACTCTATAGTAGTCTATAACACGACTCTATGACTCTATATACTTTTTAAGTACCATACTATACTAGTCTACTCTGTACTCTATTAAACCCTTACTAGCATTAATCTACTCTGTACTACTCTGTACTACTCTGTACTACTCTGTACTACTCTGTACTACTCTGTACTACTCTGTACTACTCTGTACTACTCTACGCTAGAACCAAGATGGGTGGAATACAACCCATATACGTATTAAGCTCACTTGCCCAGTCAATCTGGAACCGATGCTACTACGCCCCTTTTGCGTTCACCATTACTACACCCCTTCGGCTACCTTCCTGCAGACTATTCAATGGCGGTCGATTCCTCTTCTTGAAGAAAAATCAACGAATATAGTTTCGATGAGGTAATAAACGTACTTGCAAGAATCTAACACTAGGCTATACACTACATTATATTGGAATACTACTCCAATCTACACTACACTACACTTTACTACACTACTAGACCTATATACCACAGTAGCTATACTCTTCACTACTCTCTACTAGAATCCACTCTATTCTACTCTACTACACTCTACTCTACTGTACTGTACTCTACTCTACTGTACTCTACTGTACTCTACTGTACTCTACTCTACTACACTCTACTACACTCTACTCTACTACACTCTACTCTACTGTACTCTACTCTACTGTACTCTACTGTACTCTACTGTACTCTACTGTACTCTACTCTACTACACTCTACTCTACTCTACTACACTCTACTCTACTCTACTACACTCTACTCTACTACACTATTCTATACGATACTGTTATCCAGACTAGACTATACGTTAGAACCGCCATGGGTAGACTCACTACGCAGTATTTTTAGAGCCTACGAAAGTCAAGCAGTCAGCTACCCTTTTGCAGATCGGCATTCGACTTTATTGTCAAGTATCTAGGAAGTGAGATTTGTTCTTTAGTCAAGTGTGACTTCAAGAAGGGTGAAGTCACGTTATATACATCATCAGCTGTAGTTCCCATAGTACGGGTCATCGTATTAATACTATTCGTATTCTTCGGGATTGATGCCGTTGTTATCAATGACAATATCTTCCACATAAACTCCTTCACAAACATTGGACCATCAACCAGGTCACATAACTTAAAGGGAAGACTAAGATCAACAACTTCTGCTTCAGGGCTTATGACCACCGGGTCTGACTACTCGTTTCTTTTGTTAGTCGTTTCTTTTGTTAGTCATTTTTTTTGTTAGTCGATTCTTTTGTTAGTCGATTCTTTTGTTAGGCGTTTCTTTTGTTAGTCGTTTCTTTTGTTAGTCATTTTTTTGTTAGTCGATTCTTTGTTAGGCGTTTCTTTTGGTATCGAATGACCGATAATCATCTCATCTCATCGGTCCATCTCATTACCGATTTTGTTACTTAAATAGCTCAGGCTCCTTCTTCTGAGGAACCATCAACAAAAAAACAGTAAACAGAGTACCTGAAGTAACTACTATACACACAGTAGTACCACTCTTTAATCTACTACTACTCGCTATACTTTACCAAACTATTATACCACAGTGGCTATACTCTACTCTGTACTAGACTATATTATACCACAGTGGCTATACTCTACACTACTCTGTACTAGACTATACTATGGTACTGCCACTTCTTTACTGTATACTGCTTTATCACTTTATTGTATTACTACTCCACTAATCTACACTACACTCTACTTTACTATACTATACGATACACTACATTGTTAGATTCTTGAATACGCCTAATACTAGGAGTTATGTTCATTCGTTGATGGATCCCCAATAAGTGGGAATCCGAGGAATTATATAGCTATCCAGTGAATACCAGAGAGTGAAGCAGGGCGCTTAAACGCCATGTCACGAGGTAAGGTGAATCGATGAGTCCAAGTCACGGGTTATGGTGCCTTGGATGAGTCACGGGAATTCGTAGGCTCGAAGATACCTCTATGGGTAGTGTGTCTAGCCATGGTAGGTCTAACATACATAGTAATACTACTCTTTAATCTACTACTACACTATACTTTACTACACTATTATACCACAGTAGGCTATACTCTACAGTATTCTGCTGCCACTCTGTACTACTACTTTCTACTACTACTTTCTACTGGAATAAGCTATATTAATACCACTTCATTACTCTATACAGTTTCATCACTTCGATGTAGAACTACTTCACTACTCTACGCTACTCTATGCTCTACACTGCTCTATACTATATCAGACTAGAGTGTACTGTTATACCACAGTTGATAGGCTCTGTAATGGGTAGTACTCTGCCCTTATAGAGATTGAACTCACGTACCCGGGTAATCGAGAACCGATGCTACTACTTCTTTTCTCGGTTCACTGTTACTACATCCCTTCGCCTACCTTCCGGCAGACTACTTAATGGCAACCTGTTCCTGTTGGTGTGCAAACGACACCCGTACACCAGGCTACATCAGCAGAAAAAGGCCCAACGCAAACGACCCTTTTTTCAAGGAATTTTGATGAAACTTGAGTTGTTGGATTCCTGAAATTCCGGAATTTAAAATGCATTCTTTTAGATGAAAAAAGGTTTCGTGGTGGGCATTTGGAGATCCTTTAGTTGGCCAAATCCGGCCAAATCCGGCCAAGCTGTTGCATACAGTGTTTTTCAAAACTATTCAAACCAGCACAAAATGTTTCGTACCCCCTCGCACAGGCTTTCAAACCAAATGGACAAGTTGTTCCGTCCGTTTTTCACCCTTGATTTCTACTGCAAGACTCCCAAATGTAGTACATATGAAGCCATCGTCCAGATTTAAGATTTCCGAATATTGAATTCGAATAAAAGTTGGTGGCCATTTGGTGGCCATTTGGTTTGAACCATTCCGTCTTCTTGGTTCGAACCATTTTGTCGCGCTGGTTTCAATAATTTTGGAAAACACTGTATCGCATACCAATATCAGGAACAGGGCTCATAATTATTCATCGTATTGCTATTTCACATAAAGTAAAAAATACAGTATGGGAATTACTGAACATCCAAGCACATAGTAACATCCAGTTGGATACATCAACAAAAAAATACTACACGGAGTACCTGCAGTAGCAGCAAGAATTTAACACTCACCATATTCTTTTACTATACTTCTTCACTACTACTTTGAAACAGCAGATATTGAAAAGCCATTGAATGAGTGGAGTAGAAATCGTGGTACTAAAATGTTAGTTGTACCAGTCAAAGTATAGAGTAGTGGTTTACTGTGGTACTAGTCAAAGTATAGAGTAGTAGTTTACTGTGGTACTAGACCCACTCTAATAATACTACCAGATGGTCATGCTGTAGGTTATTTTAATAATGATGCTTATGATTTAAGCTCATTACTTGGTGAAAATAAAGTGTGTATTAGCTTAGATGACTTCGTTGATCAAGTTAAGAAATTAGGAAAATTCAAATTGCATGCTGGTTATAAAAGCCTTTTAAAAGTTTCAATAAGAGGTTGTCAATATCTCAAATATTAGATACATGTATAGATATACATAAAATAACTTAGTACGTAGAGAAAATTCATTAGTATAGATACGAGGGAATTTAACAAGCTGCTGCTAGACCCGGTTGTGTAGTTAAAAATAATATACCATGTAAGGAAGTTAGAATTTAATGATGATAAGAAAAAAGCGTCTTTAAAAGATGGTTCTACAATTGATGACTTGTATTCTTCTAGGAGTGAAGCTGGAAAAGGTACACCTAAAACAGAAAAAACTATAACCACTGATTCAAGTCAATTCAATCCACAAAGGGCGGCTGAAAGAAGTATGCGATACTTGGCTACTCTAAGCCTTACCCGTCTATCAGATTTTTGGAACGTTTGTTCTGCTTAAAGATATAACATGGTTGAACGCAATGAAGGAGGTTTAGGCATTTAGCCGGAAGTGACCCGGCCAAATCTCCGTTGCAAATCGAACTTGAAAATCAATTTTCAAATGATAATCTTATTCTGGTTTGTTGCTCTGACAAAGATCGCTATAAGTGCCCTGTCTTCAGCAAGTTCTATGTGGATACCATTGTGGTTCCCCAAATGATCTCTGGAGAACTCAAGCGAGGCACTGAGTCTCATGGTGACGAGCGTCGCCAGAATGGAATATATTGATAAAAGCAAGAAAACGCTGGAACTGTCAGATCCCCACTCACTAAACTGTACTGACTGTGTCAACGAGTACCTAGCGTGGACGGATGCGAGGTACTTCGTGGATATGTTGTATGCAGACAAGTGACATAGCTACATGTCGGGGACGAATGGGACCTGCGGACCATTGTTAGACAATAGGGCTGAGCGGATCCAGGACAACAGGGCTGTGTCGATCCTTGACGACCAGAATAGTATAAGACGAATAGTATAAGACGAATAGTATAAGGTGCGCCCGCGACCCCGCCTTACGACTTTGGTCTTGTAGGGTACACCCACATATCCCTGTATATTAATATATAATAAAACACAAGTTGAAATATAGTGTATAGTGTATAGTAGAAGTGTGGGGCCATGAACTGTGGGACCATGAACTGGGGGACCATGAACTGGGGGACCATGAACTGGGGGACCATGAATTGTGGGACCTTGAACAGCTAGCACTGGCACCATGGATACTGTAAGGGTACGTTCTTGCTTGATACTGCAAAAACCACAGTTTTATCTGTGCGTACTATTACTTATGCCAGTAATATTGGCTCTATAAAGAGTCCAACTTTGGTGTGGTTAATGCCAAGCATTCCAATGAAATAGTTGTATAAAATAATTCTAGCTATCATAGATTCTCATTTGACCTTAACCTGGATTGACATTGACCTGCTCCACTAGACTGTTTAACACTTGATTTGAACTTGACGAAACTAGTACTACTACACTAATACTACTAGTCTAGTATTCTACTACTACTACACTACTACTACTACTACTACTACACTACTACTACTACTACACTACTACTACTACTACACTACTACTACTACTACACTACTACTACTACTACACTACTACTACTACTACTACAGACTACTCCACTGAGTGCTACAGACTACTACTACTACTACTACTACAGACTACTACAGACTACTACTATACAGAAATCGACATTGAGGCTAGGGGCTTCTGGTCCACCATGGGTAGTGTTCCATCTATTGGGGTAATATAAAGCCTCTCCGCCTAATACTAATAATGACCTAAAAGGCATTCTACTCAGGTACTACTCGGTCTCTCACTCGGACTCCTACTCAATCTCCTACTCAGGGTCTTTGATACATTTATGCCTTATTGATACCATTACTGGAAGAATTATTAGTAGAAATAATAGTAGAAGATCCAGTGTAAGTACAGAGGAATGATAGCGGAATAAAAAGCGTAGTACTAGTGCAGTACTAGAGAAGTACTAGAGAAGTACTAGAGAAGTACTAGAGAAGTACTAGAGAAGTAATAGAGAAGTAATAGAGAAGTAATAGTGAAGTACTATGAAGTGTTACGGAATTAAATTGGAAGTACAGGTAAAATAGTAGTATAAGTACTTGTCAGACCAACCAAATAGGGATCTACCTATGGAGATATTATGAAACCTATCTGTCTGAGACAATAGCCACTTTTACTCAGCCTCCTAATCAGCCTTCAACTTAGCCTTCTACTCAGCCTTCATGTACGGAGTACGAAGAGGAACTGCGGTGAGTACATCAATGATCGCTAAGGAGTTGTTCCCCAGCGATCTCGGCTCTTGAAAAGTTATAAGTAGCTCAGATTCCTCACTTGAGGAATCATCGACGAATAAAAATTACTTAGTACTTAACGTCATAACAAGACTCTAACAGTACTAATAAAGTACGAGTACTACGCCAGACACAGCGTCCAGAAATCCCCATCCACTGTGGCCATATATTTGTTCGTGTCAATATTGCCCACGTTAAGACAACGCCAGCGGAGTACTATCTGGCAAGCATGAATCGATGTATAATATTTTAAAATGGAAGTTTTGATGAAGTTTACGTTTTCATCATACTCAGTCACAGTGATTAACAAGTGACTTGCTATGAAATATTCCACACCCAAAAAGAACTGTAAATTCAGAAATGATAACAATGGTTTGACGATGGGATGTATTAGTGTCAGTAGTGGTGACGTAATAGTTAAGTACTAGTCAAGTTAAAGTGATGTGACAGTCAAGTACTAGTTAAGTAGTTGTAGCAGGGCTAATGAACTACTATACTACTCTTAGTAGTACTAGTAGTGGTACTACAACTACCATTACTCTTACTAGTACTAGTGCTACAACTACCATTACTCTTACTAGTACTACTATTACTAGTATTACTACCACCACTACTACTACTACTACACTACTACACTACTACACTACTACACTACTACACTACTACACTACTACACTACTACACTACTACACTACTACTACACTACTACTACACTACTACAGACTAATAGTAAATTACTAACACTAGCACCGAGGCTACTAATATACATATACCGACTACCAGTAAAATCATCTCCTAATTGGAATAAGCTAAAGATGTCCACGACCACTTGCATTACGGGGAATAACCGTGATGCCATTTGATCAATCCACGATATGCACGTCCCTGCCTATAGATGTCTTGTAAACCCCAGTCTGTCCGATCGTAATAGTGGTCAGGCCATGATTATACAAAGTACTACTATGGGGGTGATACGGACTTTCCAATGTACAATGATGGCTATTCTAGAACAATCCTTACCATTGTTCTATAGGAGAGTTTTGGAATGCCAAGTTTATTCTTAAAGTTATTTGAGTCGCTACGGTGCTTCTTCTTGAGGATCCATCAACGAACATAGTTTTACATAAATGTATCAAAGAACATAACAGCATTTGTAGAGTTAATTATGAATCAATGGCTCCCTTGTGTAATTATTCCGTTAGATAATTGCCGTATTAAATCGTGTTTTGAGTCAAGGATGGTTTTCTGTAAAAAAAACATTACCACTGAAAGAGTGGGCTTGGTATGGTACATCTTATGTAGACAGACCAGACGTATCAGTGTAGCAGTGTATAAGCAGTAGAACAGTAGCAGTAGAACAGTAGCAGTAGAACAGTAGCAGTAGAACAGTAGCAGTAAAGCGTACAACAGAATATTAGATTACTACAGTTATTTTCTGGGAGAATTACGAAGAAGATAATGATACAGAGATTCCTACATATATCCATACATTTCCATATTCCAAGTGAGAATCACATAAGGTTCAATGATCCCAATGAGGAACAGCCCACTGCCAATACCAATCCACAATCCAAACAAGTTGAGGTCAGTGGTCTTGGTAAGTACAAAGGCCAATGGCTTGCCAAAGGCATAGTAGGCCAAGAAGTTGATGACTCCTCCGATCTTCTGGGACCTTGAGCCCGGAGAATACCACTGGCCACCGACGCAAGTTCAGTCTTTCAGGCAAATCAGTCGTTCAGTCAATCAGTCGTTCAGTCGTTCAGTCGTTCAGTCGTTCAGTCGTTCAGTCGTTCAGTCGTTCAGTCGTTCAGTCAATCAGGCAAGCCAGTCTGCTCAGTCTGCCCAAATTCTGAGGTAAACATAAAGGAACGATAGGCCACACTCTCATGGTTTGTAATCACACTGAAAATCAAAATCAAGGGGGCTTTTACCCTTTTATTCTACTGGAGATTTCTGCTCTCCATGAGTCCCCCTTAGGACATCTGCGTTATTATTTAACAGAGGTGCCGCCCCAGCCAAACTCCCCATTAGACAGTTTCTGAATTTTAAAAAATGTACTTGGAGTAATTCTTTTATTAGTCAAAAGACGATGGAGGTAGCTGAACCTCCCACTTATTCTACACCTATTTAATTGTTATTACAGTTCAAATATCCAGTGATTTCCGATCCCCACCAACCAAGACTCCTGCCTCATTTTCAACTTACTACTACTTCTACTACTACTACTACTACTTCTACTACTACTTCTACTACTACTACTTCTACTACTACTACTACTATACTGACTACTATACTGACTAAAGACTACTACACTGACTACTATACTGACTACTACTGACTACTGACTACTACTGACTACTGACTACTACTGACTACTGACTACTACTGACTACTGACTACTACTGACTACTACTGACTACTGACTACTACTGACTACTACACTGACTACTGACTACTACTGACTACTGACTACTACTGACTACTACACTGACTACTGACTACTATACTTGGGTCTACATTCAGTGTTTCCATGTAGTTTCTTTAGTTGTTATGTAACAATTTATAGTGTCTATACCCTAAAAAGAGTGTCTATACAGTATTGGTGTCTATGATTGTTATCTAGTAGAATAGAGAATAGAGTAGATTGAATAGTGGATCAGGCGATTTAACGCGTCCAAACCACAGACGATAAATGTTTGTTCAACGGATCCTTAAGGTATCTGGAAAGTTTCAGCACGCTGAAGTTGATATCAAAACGAACAGTGTTGGCAGCAAATAATCATTTGCCAATTATGGATCGGTATTCCGTTCCATCACAAGGTTCCTCATCTGTTTCATTCGTGTATTTCTCAAATCCTTTTATGTCCGCTGGTATAACATTTGGTGTGGTAGTACTAGTGTGGTAATATTGTTTGTACTTTGCGGTGACGACTTCAATTTATAGTTGACAGACTAAACTGACCACATTACCAAGACTACGACCTAGATGTGGACTACTGGCTTTGGAGTCCTAAGTGGTGTTACTTATACAGCTCTCGTACAAGGCTAGATAGATTTGCTTATAGATATAAAGAGTATTTTTATAACGTGTGTTTGCCTAATCTTGTATTTGTTGAAGACTACAGACTGCAGACTACAGACTACAGATTACAGACTACAGACTACAGACTACAGATTACAGACTACAGACTACAGACTACAGACTACAGACTACTACTCTGATGAAATGGTCTTCTACTTTATGGTATACTCTGGTCATACATGATAGAAGTACTTTTAGAAAATAAAATTAGTCCATGTTTTTACTCATACACCCCTAAGATTCGCTATAATATACTCCATTTCAGAATGTTTTCTCTAACACTATATGCTATTACCAGTCCAAATTTACCACGAACACTTACCCAATCTAATGTATACTACTACTATAAGTTGGAAAATAGCACCGAATACGCGCACACGGTGCTCTAGGCTTGCAGGGATAGCGCGGTAACTAGCACCTGTTCATATGAACCTGAGATTACTACAACCGCCTGGTGCCGTGAAGGTAGAGCTCCCACATATATAATGAAGTCTGGACCATATCCATCTTTTAAATAACTGAATCAAATATCATCTGTCTGGGGCATACCAAAATGCCTCCTAAAGCCAGACCCACCAATAACCCAATGGACATTGACAACTCTACATCTCCTTCTTCTCCTGAAGTAAACACTTGAGGAGTGTTTGCATATCTTGAAGAGACTATGAGGTCAGTGTTCTTCGGTCCTCATCCACTGGACATCATACCATGGTTAATCTACAACTAGGATTACTATTTTGATTTGAAATTCCTATTTGCTATTAATCTATATGGACTTAAAACACAGCATGCTTGGCCAAGGCTTGTACAGAGCCAGAAGGGCTTCGGCAGCACCACTACCAACACGCTATCTTGGCAAAGATCACCAACATGATCAGCACTGCATCCACGCCAACCAATGGCCACCGCCACCTTTTCTTCAGAAGACACTAAGAGGAGCCTTTTTGAAAGCCTCAAGCCCCACCTTGGAAAAGGAGAAGATGATGAAAATGGAGAAGATCAAGGTCCCCAAAGGCTCGAGTTTGATGCGTCCAATGGGGTATGAGTTCGGCGTCTGCCAGTTCTTGGTGTTGGGGAGTTCGGTTGGCCATGTAGATGATGAAACGTGGAAACGAAATCAAGAACCGAGTCCACTAACAAAGCCACCACAGAAAGAGAGTTGGTGAGGTACGAGATGATGAATTTCCCCAATAGAAGTGCAAAGTTGATGAAGAAATTCAACATGATGGCCAAGATCACCTGGTGTGACAGTCTCTCCTTGTCAAACCCCAAGAATTGACCTCCTTCTCCGATGTTCCCCGGCAAGTCGTTGAAGCGGGATTTGGACTCTGTTTTCCGGAGTGCTGTAGGTTCCACCTCCACCTCTACCAACTCATCCGCAGACTCGTCCACGTTTTTGGTGTTGGTATAGACGGACAACATGTTCAAGTGAATTTTTCCATTATCAAAGAAATGGTCGATTGCCTCTCAATCTGTCTTCCTCACTAACCGGATTTCCACACCATTAAAAAAAACCATTATAGTGTTGTCAACTCCTTGTTTCAATTGAATATTCAACTCACCAAAGAGGCCACGTTTCTCACGAGTTGAGTTTCCACAGCTGCACAATGCGCTCATTCCTTACCAACTTCTACATCTTGCCATATGACTTCATGCACCCAATAATTAGCTCAGGATCCGTTTACTTGAATAATTGCTAGTGTTGGTGGGGATACAATTTATAAGGTAAGACTTTACTATTAATTACTGCTCCATTTTATGGATGTAGTTGTGGTGATGGGTTATTCCGAGGTGCAGGGGTCGGAATACACTAGCGTGATCGGCGGTTCCGGGCCTTATATCCAGTTCCGACCTATTGACTCGGGTCGTTGTATCCTCCCCAAAAAAAAACAGAACTTCAAAATTTAATGACAATTTCTGATTCTTCTTTGCTACAAGATAGATATACTTTCTCGAGGTCCCTGAATCATGGGCGTGTGTGCTGCTACAGTGGGAATGGGTTTAGTAAGGGGGATTTCACGTGACCAATGTCCATTCTCACGGCCGGAATTACGTATTCCGGGCCTTATATTCAGTTCCGACCTATTGACTTAGGTCATTGTATCCTCCGCCTGAAAAAATGAATTTCAGGATTTGTACAATATATACAATTTCTGTAATTTCGGAAACACCTTACTCCTTGGATAACCTCTAAAAAAGCCTTTGACGCCCGCATCCAGAAGGATGCGTTTTGCAACGTGGTTATCACGTGACCATGTCCGAATTGCAAGGCCGGAATAAATAGTTCCGGGGCTTATATCCAGTTCCGACCTCCCTACAAAAACCTTTTTAAACTCCCAGAAAGTAAGCTTTACACTACACACCCCGTTCCCTGGTTCCAAATGAGCTTTTCTTCTCGGAAATCCCCTAATCTGCAGTATGCAGGGATATACGAAGGATTCGGTTTCCCATCGTGCATATCACGTGACTCGCCGAGGGTCCACCCTACAGTAAACCAAACCATCGGGAACTCCACTTACTTATCAAGTCTACATAAGAAGGTTCTAGTGTGAAAATTATTCTAACAGAGAGGGTCGATCAATTTTAAATGGTGGGAGGGAACAAACGTGGATTTCAGCATTATATGGTGTACGGGTGTAATCCCCGGTCCTCCTCCAGAAAAGTCTCGGCCGGCACACAAGCGCATCCCATGTGCCGCGCACGGCCCAAATTTTTACCTCCTGCACGTGCGCACCGCTATATAAACACGCCTTTTCTCCCACTTTTTTACAGCCCCCCCAAAATGTCCGCCACTAACTACAAAGTCCAAGATATCTCGCTCGCTGCCTTCGGCAGAAAGGACATTGAATTGTCCGAAAACGAAATGCCCGGTTTGATGTACATCCGTAAGAAGTACGGCCCTTCCAAGCCCTTGAAGGGCGCCAGAATCGCTGGATGCTTGCACATGACCATCCAAACCGCCGTTTTGATCGAGACTTTGGTTGAATTGGGAGCTGAAGTCACATGGACTTCTTGTAACATTTTCTCCACCCAGGACCATGCTGCTGCTGCCATTGCCGCTGCTGGTATCCCCGTTTTCGCCTGGAAGGGAGAGACCGATGAGGAGTACGAGTGGTGTATCGAGCAGCAATTGTTCGCTTTCAAGGACAACAAGAAGTTGAACTTGATCTTGGACGATGGTGGAGACTTGACTACCATGGTGCACGAGAAGTACCCTGAGATGTTGGAGGACTGTTACGGTGTCTCTGAGGAGACCACCACCGGTGTCCACCACCTTTACAAGATGCTCAGAGATGGAAAGTTGAAGGTTCCTGCCATCAACGTCAATGACTCTGTCACCAAGTCCAAGTTCGACAACTTGTACGGATGCAGAGAGTCTCTTGTGGACGGTATCAAGAGAGCCACCGATGTCATGATTGCCGGTAAGGTCGCTGTTGTGGCTGGTTTCGGTGATGTCGGAAAGGGATGTGCTATGGCCTTGGCTGGAATGGGTGCTCGTGTCATTGTTACCGAGATTGACCCTATCAACGCTTTGCAAGCTGCTGTCTCTGGTTACCAGGTTGCCACCATGGAGGAGGTTGCTTCCATCGGTCAAATCTTCGTCACCACCACTGGATGCCGTGACATCATCACCGGTGAGCACTTCTCCAAGATGCCAGAGGACGCCATTGTGTGTAACATTGGACACTTTGACATTGAGATTGACGTCGCTTGGTTGAAGGCCAACGCCGAGTCTGTCGTCAACATCAAGCCTCAAGTCGACAGATTCTTGATGAAGAACGGCCGTCACATCATCTTGTTGGCCGAGGGTAGATTGGTCAACTTGGGCTGTGCCACCGGTCACTCCTCGTTTGTGATGTCTTGTTCTTTCTCCAACCAAGTCTTGGCTCAAATCGCTTTGTTCAACGCCGAAAACGAGGAGTTCAGAAGCAAGTTCCCTGAGTTCGGTAAGAACAGCAAGTTCGACGTCGGTGTGCACGTGTTGCCAAAGATCTTGGACGAGACCGTGGCCAAGTGTCACTTGGACCACTTGGGTGCCAAGTTGTCTGTCTTGAGCGACAAGCAGGCCGAGTACTTGGGCATTCCAAAGGAAGGTCCTTTCAAGGCCGACATCTACAGATACTAGTCGGACAGGCTGTGTTCAGCACACTCTACTTGAAGGCATCTTTTTGAAAGGCATCTTTGCTACGGGTGGCTCCACTCGTTTCTATTTCTGCATCAACTGCATCTAATGAGTTTTCTTCTATTTTTTTATGATGGTTATCAAGTGGGTTAACGGTATATCCTCAACGGAATAAACAATGAATTTTATTAAACATGCACGTGTGTGCCATATCTATGTGAGTCACGTGTAGAATTGTCACGTGTAGAATACTTATCAGGCTATATCCTGCATATATCCCCAACGGCCTATCGTAGATATCAACGCATGTCGCAAACTTACAACCCCACTATTTCCCCCTTCTTTTTTTCTAAGACAGTTTACTTCTTCCCAATTCTTTCGTTTCATTTCTAGCTTTAGGCAACTGGATTGGCCTAGAAACCCGTACCTCCCACTAATAGTTTCCCAATTGGAATTCCCCCTCGAAACTCAAATTTCCTCGAAACTCAATTTCCGTTGGAGCTCGAACCCCTCGAATTTAATTCCCTCGAAATTTTTTCGCCTTAGAACTCGAACCCCCATTCAGCCCTACATCCATGATTTTAAAAGTCTTGCCTTTGGTTTCTCTCGCTGCGGCTCAAACAGTCATGGGCTTGTCGCCATTTGAAACGTGTCCTCTGAACTTGCCAGTCACGTGCACCAATTCTACCCCAATCGACAACACGTGCTGCTTTGAAAGTCCCGGAGGTATCATGCTCCAGACCCAGTTCTGGGACTATTACCCACCCATTGGAGCCGACGATGCCTTCACTTTGCATGGACTCTGGCCTGATGGTTGTGACGGCAAATATGAGCAATTCTGCCGGGGGTCCTTGAACATCAAGAAAGGAGATATTGAGCAGATCATCGTGAATGAGTTTAAAGACGAGGCGCTCTTTTCCCAGATCGGGAAATCGTGGAAGAATTTCAATGGTGACGATGAACAAATGTGGGTCCATGAATTTAATAAGCATGCAACCTGCATAAAGACGCTCTACCCCGAATGTTATGGGCCTTCTTTTCAGCGCAACGAAAACGTCTATGATTTTTTCAAAATCGCCGTAGACTTATATGACCGGTACCCCACTTTCGAGTTCTTGGCAGCAGCAGGAATTGAGCCTTCGACGTCCAAAACATATACACGGGACCAGATCTCTGATGCATTAAGTGCAGGATTCGGTGGTCATAAAGTCTACTTCAAGTGTAACCATGACCAGGCCTTGCAGGAGGTTTGGTATTATCACCACCTCCGGGGTCCATTTAGAGCGCAGCAGTTTGTACAGATGGACACCTTGGCCAGCTCCAATTGCCCTAAGGAGGGGATTCGGTTTATTCCAAAGGGAGAACAGCCGCCAAAAAATCCTGGAAATCCTGGAAATCCTGGAAATCCCAAGAAAAACCATGGTCACGTGACCTTATCCCATAACCCAGGATGTCTCATCAGTAACGGCCAGTGGTATCTGTATGGCACGTGCGCTACGTTCCGTGTGGAGGAGCTGCAGTTTGGTGGAGAGAACCTCATCTCGTCCAAAGGCGTTTGTGGAGTCAATGAGTATGGCGACATCTTCTGCAACCTGCAAAACCTGCGTCTGCGGTACCAGTTTTCGTACGATGACGCGGAAAAAACGCTTTCTTACGGTGGAAAGTCCGACTGGTGTTTCAATAATGATCACAAGCATGGTACTGGTCGGTTCCAGCAAATTCCAGTGATGTTGGCCGATGGAAAGTGTGAGTCGTTCAAATTGAGATTTGAAAAGTGAAGGAAGTTAAAATTGACATGGAAAATGACATTAACGAATCTGAAAACAAACCTGAAAAAAATCTGAACAAATCTGAACAAATCTGAAAAATAACCGAAAAGAATGAAAAATGAATCTGAGATTGAATCTGAAAAATAAAACTGAAAAGACTGAAAATGAATTTGAAAAGGAATACCTGTCATGATTCGCAATTGAAACCGGGGTAAACTTTCTGGAGGAGAGGTGGAGATGCAGGATCTCCATTTCTTGTACAGGTATTTAGTGTTATTTTTTTCAAAATGTATCATTTTTCTTCTTTAATGACGCTTGGATGACACTTGGATGACCTATAAAATGAGAAAGTTTAGCCGAATTATCCCCTAAATATTCAATATGGTATTTCTTGGTGACCTATAAATAGGTAACAGACCATAGAATTGTGTTCCCAATACCATCATTATCATGAAAGTCGCATATTACTTCATCTCCTCCCTTATGACCGCCAGCGCATGGGCTGAAGGTCGAATGGCCTTATACATGAAATTAAACGGCCAAATGCAACCTCTTGGTACTTACTTGGTTCTGTAAGGAGATGGGGCAAGCATCCAGGTGTTGTCTACAGGCCCATGGTCAATGCCAACTGATATCTTCCGCAAAGATAAATTCGCCTATACGGATGCATCTCATTACTTGGGCGTATATCAGGGCAAGGTTAGTTTCGGGTCATATGATCGTCGAATTCTCGTTTATCTTGACCAAAATCATAGGATCTATACTAATGACTTTTACTTGTGTCCTTCCTACCTCAACAATACGAAAGATATTATCGTGGGATCCAAAGGTGTCAACCACAATTGTACTTGGGTGGGGCTTCACTTACTTTCTTCGCCTACGAAGCCAGAGCAAACTAGATTTGACGAGAAGAAACTGAACAATACGGTGGAGAAGAGGCTGGAGGAATCACTCGATGAGAGTCTGGACAAGGTGCTGGACAGTCTGGACAAAACTGCGGAAGAAAAACTGGACAGGATCCAGGAAATGCATTTGGACAGGAACCAGGAAGTTAAATTGGACGAGGAACTGGAGCAGAGATTGTTGGTGAAAATAAAGCAGGATTTGGATGAAATGTGGGGGCCTCCGTTGTGAGATTCTAAGCTTTCTCTTGATTTCTCTGTTGGATTTTTTTTTGTTTGGTGAATAGTGATCGTCTTTCCTATTGCGAACTCGAGGCCTAGCAGTCTTTGAACATGAACGAGTGGAAATTTTGCAAATTCTGGAAATTGTGCAAATTCTGCTATCAGTCGCTAGAGCCGAACCTCTTCATATTCGTCGACCGACTCTCTCAAAACTCTCCTTTCGAAGAGAAGCTACATTCTTTTTAAGGCAGAGCAGAAATTCCTAATGATTAAAGACAAACTATGGAACACGGAACACGGAACAGCAACAAAATTCAAATCTAAGAACAAATACAGGTTCTATGGAAGAATTAATATGGAGATGGAGATGGAGATGGAGATGGAGATGGAGATGGAGATTTCATATGGATTTGGATCCCAATTGATACAGTATGCAGCCACTTTTTCAGTGTTTGGGTGATTTATTCCTAGTATAGATGTGTTCTTCTAATCCATGTGTTGTGTTTGCTGGGGTGCTTTGCAATACTCGAACTGGAAACTCTAAGGATGTCAGCATTAGAAGTGGCAAGCTAGGTCGGATCTTGAAGTTGCCTCAAAATGATTCTTTGGATCATGATATCGTAGTGGAAAAAACAATATTATATCTTTTCCCAGGGACTTCGAACCAGAGCTCACCGCTATTAAAAAACATACGTTGGATGTATGCATCTCGATCAGTGAATCGAGAGAAAGACGGTTCAAACACACGAATGGAATCTTGGGTCAGTTAAAGACAACAATAACTGCACTATTTGAATTGGATTCCGAGGTAAAGAAGACTTAACCAGCAATAATGCGGGCTTTTAGTTCTCCAAAAGATGCCTAGGGCAATACACCAACGACTATACATCCGAAGGTATGCAAGTCGAAGGTATGCAAGTCGGAGGTTGAGAATCCATTAGCGCCATTCCATGAGTGTGTTCTTGAAGATTCAAAATGGTGTTTGAGTGAAAATCGAAGGAATGCCACGAACCAGCTCAGGCCATCACAAGAAAACAATAGCGCAGAGCCCAGAAGAAGCAAGAGCTGGGGTTTGATCCTGGATGATCTGGTTCAAACATATGGCAGTACCTTTTTGATAGGTTGAATAGGAGTGTTCAGTTGAACGCGTGATACCCATTCGTGGAAAAGATGCTGCCGAAGAAAAACAAAGAAAACTGCCTCGCGGAACGGTAAGATGGCCACACATAGAGGAAAGTCCACAAAGTCTCAGGTGTTTCAGCAACACATCTAAACTTATAATGCCATCAATGTGACTAGCGATCAAGAATAATTCAGAAGAAACCGCGACGTGTCGTATACTGGAGTATCAAGAAGACCATTTGTAGAAACATGCAAAGTTGTAAATGGTCAAGTAACGAGAGTACCATTGTTACTTGCTTGAACACGACGGAGAGTGCTTTTTGGTTCAAACACAAGCGTCAGTGTCGGCATGAGTGACATGCCTGGTCGCAACATAAATGTTCCATATAACCATATGTGTTTGTAATGACACTGACTAAGGTGCCCACGCTTTATATGCCACTCGCTCGATTCAATAGTCCATACGGACTCCCTCGAATCCATTGTAGTTAGAGACTCCCTCAGTACCAAAGATGGTAGAAAAGACATATCCCTTTTTGGAGATGAGGATTGAAGTTCAAGGGGATAATCACAAAGATACCCACGACGAAAGTCAATGTCAAGACAGTGAGAGACTTGTACACGTCAGAATAAACCAAAAAAAAAATTAGGTAAATGATTGTTGTGAAAAGTAGAAAACGGAGCAGCAAGGGCAGCATCCAAGGACAGGATACACATGTACGTAGAGAACAGTGCACTAACTGCAGTTGATTTGAGTCAATACAGAACAGTTAATTCTGCAGCGATTACACTGACTCGCTACTCCCTTAAAGCCTAGCGTCATTATCAGTAATTATGTTAGACATGGAATCTACTCGACTGAGTACAGCATGCCAATGACGTAGCACTTAGAAGATACTCCATTTGGAATAGAAATTGTTTCTTTAGAGGTTCTAAACCTTTTCATCGTCTTTTAACATATGCTCTTTGGGCAATCATCAAAAGTCTGGTTTATTCCAAATTGCACGTCTCTGCTCTTGTGTCATTACTAAATCAAAATTTTAGTTCATTGCAGGTTTGACTCATCCAATTATTTGTTAATCAAGATCCAGCCATGACTCTCCATGGAACATTTAGAATAATACCATTTAGTCTGTAGTTACTAGTTTGTAGTTTGTAGTCTGTAGTCTGTAGTCTGTAGTCTGTAGTCTGTAGTCTGTAGTCTGTAGTCTGTAGTCTGTAGTTAGTACCATTTAGTCTGTAGTTACTAGTCTGTAGTTACTAGTCTGTAGTTACTAGTCTGTAGTCTGTAATTAGTACCATTTAGTCTGTATTCATCCAATCTCAACCAGGTGTCGCTCCTTCCGGCTTGATCATGGCGTAGTATTGACCATTTGAAATTCTGCTCGGGTGAACAAGAACTCCGTGGAGCTTGTAGTTATAGTTCTCATTTTTAATGCTATCATCTAAATCGTCATTAAGATATGCGCTGAGATCAATGCCATCTAGAAATTCGTAAAAGTCATCGATCTTCACTAAATCGTCGTCCATGAAATCATACTCGAATCTTTTCAATTGCAAATGCAAAACTGGGGGGACGACTCAAAAACAACTCAACTCCTTTTTTCGCATCCGGGTAGCTGTGGCCGTCGCCGGCTTGATATTTGTTTTCTCCATCCAACATTTCTATTTCGATATAGCTTTCGAAAGACCGTTGCAAGCTTTGAAATTTTGAACCACAGGTACGGACTCACCTTTCACATCTTTATCCTTGGACAAGCTCTCAATCCTCCCCGACAGTTTGGAAGCATTG
Source organism: Metschnikowia santaceciliae (assembly GCA_002374485.1). Lineage (NCBI taxonomy): Eukaryota > Fungi > Ascomycota > Pichiomycetes > Serinales > Metschnikowiaceae > Metschnikowia > Metschnikowia santaceciliae. The sequence goes on along the minus strand of NKZN01001582.1, from coordinate 11,590 downwards.
GAAAGTTTTGAAGAACCCAACATACCGAGGTTGTTTGAATTAGAAGGTTTTGGACCACCCCGAATTATCAGATTGCAAAGGCCCGACAGTGTTTGAACTTTTAGGGGCTGAAGTATACCGAGAATTATTGGCCCAGGAAGATTCAGGAATACTTAGCTCAGAAATACCATATGGACAGCTTCCACATACATAAAGTGGGCAAGAGTCCAGCTTTGAATGGGAAAAGGTCCACTACCTAATCTTAGATAGTTATTGTTATGTTCTTTATAACGTGTGCTAACCGAATCTTTGTATTCGTTGGTGGTTCCTCAAAGAGAGGAACCGCAGTGGCTTATATACTTTGAGAGAAATGTGGCACCGAAAAACTGTCCACCAGAACAATGTAAAGGATTGCTCCAGAATAGCCGAAAGGACCATCATAGTACTTCATACAACGATGGTCGTGACATGGCGTTTGTAATGGCCATTGTAACAATCGGACTGAGAGGCTTCATAATACCTTCATAGACATTGCCATGCCTATGGTGGATCTAACAGTTATAGTCTAATATAGATAGCATCAATTATCTAAGAATACTCAACACTGGTCGGTTGAGTTCCTACTAATAGTAGTGGTTCAGACGATTCCAGAACACCGTTAGGTCATTGTTCCTGGAATTCCGATTAACTTTGAAGTCCGTTGGAAGCATATAGTCCTTGCGAATACAGGTTATAGCCTCAGGTCGTATAATAATTCTAACACATTATCAGTAATTATTGTGGGTATTTTTAGTTGGTAATTATGGTCAGTAGTTAAGAAGTATACTAAGTACCTATACGAAGCACTTGTACAAAAACAATATACTACGTAAACCAAGCACTCATACTGAATGCATATACTAAGCACTTATAGTCAGTAAGTAGATCATCTTCATATGTGAAATTCAAGTATATAGCCATATTTAGACTATTCTTCTACTGGCCCATACTATACACTACGCTCTACAATTCTTCTACTGGTCCACACTATAATATCACACTCTACTATTCTTCTACTGACCCAAACTAAACCATCACACTCCATTATTCTTCTATTGGTCCACACTATAATATCACACTCCATTATTCTTCTACTGGCTCTGGGATAGATCCTTCGTAGTGGTGTTACCAGGATTCTGCATACAACCATTGGAAGCCTAATAGCAATGAATGTGTCAGACCCACCATAGGTAGGGATCTACCTACGAGGTTATTATGCAACCTCTCTGCCTGATACAACGGTATTGTTAGACCCACCATAGGTAGAGATCTACCTATAGAAGTATCTTGCGAGCCTACGAATGCCAGTGACTCATCCATGGCATCTTAACCCGTGACTTGGCCTCACCGATTCACCTTACCCCGTGACATGGCGTTTAACCTCCCTGCTTCACTCTGGCATTCACTGGCTAGCTACATAAACCACTCGGATTCCCACTTATTGGGAACCCATCAACGAATAAAGGTAACTTAGTACTTAACGTTGTAACAAGAATCTAACAGAAAGTATTAAATACTATATATCACGATAATAATGAGTTTTTGAGCCAGAATGGTTTGGAGAAAAGGTCTTGAATTTTACTAGTACAAGCACTATAGAGTATGTAGATACTGGGTAGTACTTGGAAACTGGTTGAACGCTCACTATTTATACATGCTCACTATTTACACATGCTCACTATTTATACATGCTCACTAATTATACATGCTCACTAATTATACATGCTCACTATTTATACATGCTCACTATTTACACATGCTCACTATTTATACATAGCTATACTAAGTAGCTATACTGCTTTCGTATGCCTCGACCGTTGTCTAGACCATTATCCTTTACTACAAGTACGCAGTTGTCACCTCTCTGTTAGGGCCCTTCTGGTAATTAGACCAACCCAAAGAATCTGTTCCGTTCGTATCATTAGTACCCATCGTTTTGTCACACACTTTGTACGTTGTCACACCCTTCGTACTAAAGTTCTCCTCAGAAGCATGTAAATTTTCTTTTATATTACCCCAGAACATCTCCGACTTTATTCGGTTGAGCTTCTAGAAACCGAACCTAATCAATCAATCAATTAATCTTCAACAGATTGTTCATCGATGAATCAAACATTGCGCCAGTTCAATTTCTTTAATCTCGAGTTCTGTCACAGTTTGACACACACGAATCATCGTCATCGAGATGTACTCCCACTAGAATGGCGAGTGTTTGAGATAATTCTTCAATAATACCCCATGACGCTCCCCCACAACTATTGCTCCGTCTAGGTACACAGCCCTAATACTAAGTAGCTGTACTAAGTAGCTGTACCACCTGATGGATTGAGTTCATGGCTCTCCAAAAGTTAGACATGGGAACTGCTCAATTGATTACACGATCCAATAATGCACCATAGCACCTCCGAAGTCTAGCTATTAGGCTAAGGGTTTCTACATTCCACCTCACTTCAACATAGCTATTTCCCATAGCACCAGAGATATATAAAGAAACAGGAGCTCAGTTCTAAAGATAAGAACACCATTACACTTTGATTTCTTGAACAACACCAGTTGTCAGATCATAGTAGTACTCTACCTATTGATGCATTGAAGCCTAGGCCTTCTGATTCTGGCAATGGCCATTACAGATCCTTCACTTATTAATTATTTGTACTACCACTACACTACACTACTATATACTACACTACTATATACTACACTACTATATACTACACTACTATATACTACACTACTATATACTACCTTTTACCAGCCTTTTACCAGACATCTACTAGCCTACTACTAAGCCGTCTCTTCTCTTAAACAGTTATATAAGCAGCTCCGATTCCTCCTTTTGAGAAATCATCAACAGACAAAGATAAATTAGTACTTAACGTTGCAATACGAATCTAACACCAATCCCTCAGATTATAAAAAGTAACCTCACGCTTAAACAAGGGTATATAGTCGAACAGTGGTAGAAACTTTTCAATATGGATAGACCAGTGGGTAATAGTTTCAAGAAGTATACTAGTGACTGTAGAGTAGTGTTATATAGTATAGTAATAATATAGTAGTACTGTTAGTGTTAGATTCTTGTTGTAACGCTTGTACTAAGTTATCTATATTCGTTGATGATTCCTCCTATCGGGGAATCTGAGTTGCATATATACTAGGTCTTAGAGGGAGGCGCGCAGTTTAGGTGGCTGGTCGGTGGCTGGTAGATATCTGCAGAGAGGCTTAAACATTCCTCAATGGGTAGGCAACTACCTATGCCGGATCTGACAGTTAGATCCACTATAGTTGGGACTGCATCTAGAGGCATTATGAAGCCTACAACGTCCGATCCTAACAATGGCCAGACCACCAGTGTATGAAGTACTATGGCATCAAGCAACTTGGGGAAAAGTGGAAACACCGATATTAAGGTCTGCACGGGCCCAGCAAACAAGGCGGCATCGGCGAATAGGAAAAGGTGCACCAAACTCTCCGTCGTCGAGTGGGGAAGAAACCTATTGGCGGTGAAGTCAAAGTTGACTTTGAATATTCTGGAACAATCCTTACCATTGTTCTGGTGGAGAGTTTTTCGATGTAACGTTTCTTTTAAAGTTATATAATTTGCTTCGGTTCCACTCTTTGAGGAACCAACAACGAATACAAGTTTAGGTTAACATACGTTATTAAAGAACATAACAAGTACAGGAATATAGTGGTACAGGAATATAGTGGTACAGTAATAATATAATAATAGTGTTGGGTTCTTCGTACATCAGGTACTCTGTTCACTATTTTCACTATGTTCGTTCGCCGATGATTCCTCAGAAGGAGAAATTTGAGCTGCTTATATAATTATTCAAGAGAAGTGGTTGTTGCGGAATAACTCCTTAGCGATCATTGTTCTACTCACCTCAGGTCATCCTGGTACCTCGTACATTGATGCCTGGTAGATGCCTGGTAGAAGGTTGAGTGGGAGACCTCGACCATTGACATTGTTATTATCAGGCAGAGAGGCTTCATAATACCTCAATAAGTAGGTCACTACCTATGGTGGATCTGACAACTAGTGCATAATGGAAGTAGTGGTAGTCAGTATACTATAGTAGCAGCAGTAGTCAGTATACTATAGTGTTAGTAGTAATAGTAGTAGTCAGTATACTAGTACTAGTACTGGTAGTCAGTATACTATAGTAATAGTACTATAGTAATAGTACTATAGTAATAGTACTAGTAGAGTAGTAGTAAAAAAACCCCACTCATCATATATACACTACCCCTTGATCTTTTTACTCTTTTCGAGTGGCCTCCACCATCTTCTCGTGGAGATGGTCGCTCAACTTGGGTAGCCCACTGCTGTTGCACACTCGGTATAGATCGTTGGGCTCATAGGTGCCCGGTACAATCTTTCCCCTTTGGTCCACCAACACGTAGCCAAAAATATCATCCACATTGGGGATGCGGGAATACTTGGGAGTTTCCCGGAAGTCGTAGATGGGCATATATGTCAGGGCATTGACGCCTGCCTCCATGATGAAACTGAAATCCTGGTGCACGGAGGCGCCGATGTTCTTATGAAGCTCTTGGAGAAACTGTTTGTTTGGTTGGAACGTGCTAGGGCTGATTTTCTGGTAAGGAGACGTTCCAATGGCCAATGAATTGGCGTTGGCCGTTAAGTTGGCTACGTACTTGCCAGCTTTTTCGTGGAGGAATATCTGGGGGTTACCAGAAACCCGGGAAAAGTATCTGATCGGTCTCAACATCAACATACCCATATTCATGCTCAGTTTTCTTAGGGGGGAGGCTGATTGGTGGTTTTAGTGGGTAGATGGTTGATTTAAAGTAGATTGCGAATGGGTTGCAGATCGCAGTTAAAGATGAGGGAAATTATAAAGAGGCGTGCGCACCCGTACACCATTTTCTCATAGACTTTAGCCATTATTTTATTTTTTGTTGGACTTTATCATTCTTAAGTCCATAATCAGTAAGGTTTGTATCTTTGTTCATTGTTAGGTTCTTGGTTGTGCTACTAATCTGTACTAGGCAATCCGTCTTGTGGTCACTAGTAATACTGCTCAACCCAGAGCGGAATCTCTTCTATATATACTTAGGATTCCTTGGACTCCTTGCTTTTGGGTGTGGGCTTGGTAATAGCTAGTCTAAAGTCAAACCTGACAACTCCTGACGCCAAGACCCACTTACAATACTATTCTGCACTCATGCGTTCCTCAGAACCTTATGAGGCTTGTCCAATTCCGTTGTACTGCAGGTAAAGTGTTAGGAAACGATTTCACAAGGATACTGAGATGCAAGGTATCCCGGTCGGGTAACACTTGCAAATAACGGGTTTGTGTTTCATGTATATGCAGGGTTGCATCCAACCAGTGTATATAACAGCGAGATTTTCCTCCCTTGAATAAATCAGGGAGTTCCTCGTCTATTCTTAGGTTCAATACATACCATGATAAACTATAGGACGTAAGGAAGACGTCCATCATAAGGTCAACAGTTGCGGCTTCCTGTTGAGCTCTTACATAAAGTGTTGACCTGCATTCACGGGTAGGCACATCTTATATGTTCAACAATTATAACACTGTGGTGGATTCAGGTCAAATTCTTTATTAAATTTCAAATCTTTGGAAACTAAGTTCTACTTGGCTCTGTTTGTTTGTTTTTTTTTTGATCAAGTTTTGGCTTTTCTTTTTGACTAAATTATGAACTTGGGTGGTTTGGGGAGTCTGGGGTTCAGGGCTCATAACCAGATTTATAACCAAGCTGTAATTCCATTCGTATTCTGATGTCAAAATTTTTTTCCTGATATTCATAGCCTTCCGAATGCTTTGAATGAAATGATGACATTTTTACAGTCTGGTAAAGATTATTTGACCAATGGAAATTGGTACCATAGCCGTGGTATCCTATGCCCCACCGCGGAGAATACCTTTTGTATGGCCCACCTGGCAGTGAAAAAAAAAGGCCTATATCCAAGTATTTGCCGGTGAGCTAGACTATAACATCTGTACTCTCAATTTATCTGAGAACAACTTAAAGGGACGATCGACCCAACCACCTTATGAACCATATCCCCAAGAGGTCTTTTTTTGTATTGGAGGATATCGATGCGGCCTTCAACAAAGAAGAGCAAACATCGGATCAGGGCTACCAGAATAGAGTCACGTTTTCCGGGCTTCTCGATGCCTTGGACGGAGTGGCCAGTGCTGAAGAATGCATCACGTTCATGACCACAAACCACCCGGAGAAATTGGATCCAGTCTGGTTGCGTCCGGGAAGAATCGACTACAAGGACATGATCAACAATGCTTTCAAATCGCAAGTTGATGCATGTTCATGAGATTCTACGGGAACTAGCATGATCTCTGTAAGCAGTTCCTTTCCAAATTTGAAGAGTTGGGACTTTTGGGAAAAGTCACCACCACACAGCTTCAGCGATTGTTCGTGTTCAACAAGAAGGATGCCAAGAATGCTCTTGTAATGATCGAGACCTTGAATAACCCTCATGGATCTTTCGACTGGTTCTCTCCTGTATATAACCCATCTACCCACGGTATCTCTTGATCAATTGTTTATGGCGATCTTCAATGGTGGCATCACTGAGTTCTCCGTCCACTCGAAATTGTTTTCTGGTAGCTATATCCTTCCGAATGCTTTGAAGAAAATGGTGATATTTTTACAGTCTGGTGAACGAGGCTAAGTTGAAGATTTGGACGAGTCGATGGAACGCTTGTGGTTATGAGCACTTTCTCTCGATTCTCTGGAGCACTTTCTCTCGATTCTCTGTAGAATCTGCACGACCCAAGTTCATACTTTTTATACCGTACTATTTTCGTCTGTTATACTCTGTTANCTCTGTTTACTCTGTTTACTCTGTTTACTCTGTTTACTCTGTTTACTCTGTTTACTCTGTTTACTCTGTTTACTCTGTTTACTCTGTTTACTCTGTTTACTCTGTTTACTCTGTTTACTCTGTTTACTCTGTTTACTCTGTTTACTCTGTTTACTCTGTTTACTCTGTTTACTCTGTTTACTCTGCTCAAAAAGCGGTGGCAATAAGTCTCGGTTTAGGGGTGTATGAAGTTGTAAGTAAAGACTTGTCAAGGTATTCATGTGTATGTAAGATTAAAAAGCTACTGAACTGAGTGATCAATGGATTTGCACTCATTCTAGATGATCTCCAGCCCTCCAGATCACTTCCAGATCACCTGTGCGTTCCAAATTATCAGTTTAATGGATCACTCAAAGCTTTAATCAAGTCAATAAGCCGTATTTGGTCTGCTATAGCTTCTTTTTTAAGGAAATGCCAAATGCAGTATACTATAGAATAAGTGTAGTGTAGCATAGTGTAGCATAGTGTAGCATAGTGTAGCATAGTGTAGCATAGTGTAGCATAGTGTAGCATAGTGTAGCATAGTGTAGCATAGTGAGTAAGATTAGTTGTTGGGTTCTTGTTACGTCAGATACTCTGTTTACTATGTTCATTCGCCGATGCTTCCTCGACAGAAGGAATTTGAGGTGCTTATATAACTGTTCAAGAGAAGGTGCGCGCTGGTAGATGGCTGGTAGATGGCCATATCCACCGGACATTGTTAGTATCAGGTAGAGAGGCTTCATAATTCCTAAATAGGTAAAGCACTGCCTATGGTGGATCGGACATTAGTAGTGAGTAGTATTAGTAGTGAGTAGTATTAGTAGTGAGTAGTATTAGTAGTGAGTAGTAATATGAATAATAGTTACCAGTGAGTATTTGAGTCTTTGGCACATCTTGAGGGTCACGAGTATCTGGGTGCTCTGGAACGCAAGCAGGGTTCCCCAATACAGATACACTCCAGATACATCGCGCGAGAGATCTTATGTTGACACCATTGAATGTCTTTCCATATCTCCCAATGAGTATATTTGTACATTGGCTCGAGAAGATCTAGGGCATTATCTCTATGATCAATGCTAGCTAGCAGGTGTTCTTGACCGGGAAGTTGTGGAAGGTATTGAGTGAAAATCTACACTGAAAATCTACACTGAAAATCTACACCTCAACAGGTGTGAAGTGGCATACAAATGGTGGTATGGGACGAAACAAGCCGTGGAAGGGAATTTGTTCTGAAACCCCTGGTTTTCCAGAGCATTTGGAATGTAGTTTGTTAGATTTTTGTTGTGACATCAGGTTCTGTGTTTAGTATGTTCATTTGCCGATGGTTCTCCAGAGGCAGGGTTGGGTTACTTAGAGGGAGTAATGGGGCTACTTAGAGGGAGGTTTGGGCTACTTGAGTAGTTGACCGCAGGGTTACCTAGTCAATTGATTGCTATGTTCTTGCGGGAAGACTCTCCACATTCCATCCTGGTACCTCATACAATGATGGTAGAGAAGTGGGACAATAGAATGACCTTCGATAGGATTAGATAGAGTAGGCTCAAATTACACCAAAAGAAAGCACTACCGAAGGTGGATCTAACAGTGGTGTAGTAGTATTATTATGGTAGTCAGTGAGACATAGTACTACTACTTAATATTAGGAGTGTAGTACAGTATAGTAGTAGTAGTAGTAGTAGTACGCAGTAGTAGTAGTAGTAGTACAGTATAGTAGTAGTAGTAGTAGTAGTACGCAGTAGTAGTACGCAGTAGTAACTAGTAGAGTAGTAGTAGTGAGTCACTGGGTCATTGTAATGATTAGTAGTAGCAGTAGACGTCACAGGTTATGGTGTCAAGTAAACAATAAACATTTTATTGGATTAGATATGGGGAGATTTCTAGTTTTAGTAATCAGTAGATCTATTGCCATTGCTTCAATATTCAGAGACGGGGACACCCTCCAAGCACCAGAAAATTCAATATGAGTACTCAATAATAAACAGTACTAATCACACAAGAGTACTAATCACACGGCCCCGAACTCAGAATATTCTTGGACTTCACACAGCTTCAGACAAGGTAGTCTTGGACAAGGCAGATTTAGACCCAGCCTTAAACTTGATGGAAGTCTCAGAAATGATGATAGTCTTAGGCAAGATAGTCTTAGACAAGATAGTCTTAGGCAAGATAGTCTTAGACAAGATAATCTTAGACGGTCTCAGAAATGAAGATAGTTCTGGAAAAGAAGCCCTTAGAGACACTTTTAGACATACGGGCGAGAGGAAAGACTCTTGGGGGAAGGGGATCCCTACAAAAGAAGGAATCAAAATTTAGAATGGAGAGATACTCAGAAAAAACAAGGTCTCGCCTCAGGTAGACATAAAAATAATAGACTAAAAAAATAGTTATTTATATTAGGCTTTAGGTTATATTCATTGATATAGCAGTTGAGAAACAGGAGCCGCGGCTCCATGTTTTCCTGAGACCGCGGTCACTCAAGCGACTGAGGTCGTGTGAAGGCTCACCTCAATATAAAAGTACAAGCTCCCGCTATTCTATAACATCACCAAAAATATATATCAACTGAGGGAGGACATACCAAGATGTCTCCCGACACCAGACCCACCAATATTAACTAGTGTAGATGTACTGATGTTTACTGAGGACCTGGATTGATTCTTAATAATAGCTGTGCCTGCATATACTGTTGGATGACCTGATAATACAATCCTAATAAGGAAAGTGGATTGTTATTTGCTATATCTGTATTAGAAATTTTCCATGATAGTCCATTACTCACTGTCCATTACTCACTGTCCATTACCAAAGTCCATTACTCACTGTCCATTACTCAAAGTCCATATCTCACTGTCCATTACTCACTGTCCATTACTCACTGTCCATTACTCACTGTCCATTACCAAAGTCCATATCTCACAATCCATTACTCAAAGTCCATATCTCACAATCCTATCTTGGATAAGGTTACAGGTCGAGCCATTTTAAGGTACTACTCAAATAATCAGCATCTCAGATAAAGGGGCACATGGCATGAGCCATCAGGTGAGCATTCCATCGACTAATCGGTCTTACCGGGCCATCAATCATCAATTACCATTGCCACTTAATACTACCCAGACCGCTAGCCACATTAGTAGTCACATTAGGAATCAATACCATCAGTCAATATCAGTCACTGTCATAGTCCTATTACTAAATATCAGCAGTCACTCACTGTCACTCGCTATCACCACTGTCACTCGGTCACCACTGTCACTCGGTCACCACTGTCACTCGGTCACCACTGTTATGGTCTTATCATAGACCACATATTTTTTCAGTCTAATGATGAGTCTTCTTTTTTAGATGTGTATAGGACTGTACACTATGTGCAGAGAACAATGGAAGGCTAATTTAGGTACGACCCTGGGTGGTGTACCGAAAATCCATCACTCGCATATACAGGCCACAATGGACTGAACAATAGGTGCCACAAGGTATCAGCTAACTCCATCAACCACTAAGATACAACAGCTCACTTAACCACTAGAGTAGAACAGCTGACTCTGACTCCGTTAACCCCTAATATGGAAGTACTGACTCTGACTGCACTATATATTTTATATTTAAGGACTCAATATCCCTCTCTCTTTTTAAATCATCATCATCATCATCATCATGCAATCTGTCCTCTTTTTCCTCCTCCTCGTGGCCTCAGTGTGGGCCGAATCCACCGGGCTCGTCTTCTTTAGAAAAGTCAACAACCACTTTATCCCTCTCACCGTCACTCCTGGTGAAGGCTTCACTATCCTTTCCACAAACCCATCTAACGAACATACTCCTGAGTTTTCTTTCCACCAAGGTTATGCCGTGACCAAAGGTGTACGTAACTCGGGCGATGTTGGCTTCTATGGACCATCGCTTGCTTTTGGCCCTAATGTCATTGCAACACGCTTTGAGTTGGACGGCCGTGGAATGATCATTAAGCCAAAGCTTTACTACTGTCACGATCCCAAGAGGAATTCTTTCCACCTGTACACAAACTATCCCACTAATCAACATTTTTGCGATAAAGGCGAAGTCTACCTCTTGCCTCGTGATGCTGGAAACAACCACCACTGATTTGGTTGGGTGACTGGATGTCAATGTCAATGTCAATGTCAATTTCAATGTTGATGAGGCCATAGGTTATTTGATTGTCACGATTCGACATAAATTGGCTTTTTATTTCTGCCTATCTTTCTAGTACATAGCTACGTTCATAGATTTTGATACGCATTTCCATGTAGTTACTTACCTATTTCCTTATCACCATTACAGGAGCCAGAGTGGCCTATATAACTTTAAAGAGAAAAAGGGCTCTAAAAACTCTCCATTAGAACAATGGTGAAGTTTTCATCTTTGTAGGAAGTGCTATTATGGCCATTACTAGGATCTAGGATCGGACAGCGTAGGTTTCATAATACCTCTATGTGGAGTGTCTGCCTATAGTGGATCTAACATGAAGTATATCTATTTATAGTTGTTATAGTTTTATAGTTGTATATTGGTGAACATTGGTGAACATTGGTGAACATTGGTGAACATTGGTGAACATTGGTGAACATTGGTGTAATTGAGTGTAATAGTGTAATAGTGTAATTGAGTGTAATAGTGTAATAGTGTAATAGTGTAATAGTGTAATAGTGTAATAGTGTAATAGTGTAATAGTGTAATAGTGTAATAGTGTAA
>NKZN01001580.1:0-11057 GCA_002374485.1 Metschnikowia santaceciliae | reverse complement strand
TTGTAGTGTAGTAGTATATTGTAGTGTAGTAGTATATTGTAGTGTAGTAGTATATTGTAGTGTAGTAGTATATTGTAGTGTAGTAGTGTATTCAATACACATAACTTTCAGCCTATGTTTTAGTATATATCCATATACAGGAATATGTAAATTGTACCGTAAAAGACCAAATTGCGAGATATATCGAAGTGGTTGAAAACTCTTCACCTATTAATAACCTGCACATAACGCGTCACCAGTCTGCTTCCAAGGTATCTACGAAGTACCTTGACTCCGTACATGCTGGGTACTCGTTGACAATAACACATGAAATATTAGTCCAGTCCATATTATGTTCTTCTTATGATGGTTTATACTTCCCTTCTGGCTGACACTGTCTCGGACTCCTTACCCAAATGTTTTTTGATGCTATCATGCGAGGTCTTAAGTTCTGCCAAATTTGCCATCTATACAGTGTTTTTCAAAACTATTCAAAGCCAAAATGTTTCGAACTAAGAAAACAGAATGGTTCAAACCACCGCGGGGGAAACAATTCAAACCATGCTAGCAAAATTAAACAAACCAATAGTTCAAAAAGTTTCGTACACCCCTAACAAGTGGTTGTATACAGGATAACAAGGAAACCAGTTCAGCGCAGTTCAGTTCAGTTCAGTTAAGTTCAGTTCAGTTAAGTTCAGTTCAGTTCAGTTCAGTTCAATTCAGTTCAGTCCAGTTCCGTCCGTTTTTCACCCTTGATTGATACTGCGTAACTTCTGTCCCAAATGTAGTAGCATATGAGGCAATCGTCCAGATTTCAGATTTCAGATTCGGATTTCAGAATATTGAATTCTAATTAAAGTTGGTTTGAACCATTCTGTCTTCTTGGTCTGAACCGTTTTGTCGCGCTGGTTTGAAGAGTTTTGAAAAACACTGTATATTCGCGGTCTACAGAACATACATCTTGCTAGACCCACCAAGGCTAGTAAACTACCTATGTGGATGTTGAACCCCTGTACTGTTCGACCAGAGGCTGAGCGGCCCCTTTGACCCTTATTTATACCTTATTATGACCTAATTACGACCTAATTACGACCTAATTACGACCTGATTACGACCTGATTACGACCTCTATTCTCCTATGCCGGACTACTCTATATAAGGTGCGACGGTTCCTCTAGGAGGAACCAGCGGCGAACAAACATAGGAAACAAAGTACCTAACGTAACCGGAATTTAACACATCTCCAAGGTATATTTACTCTCCTACTATGTGTTGTAAACTACGATGTGTTGTAAACTACGATGTGTTGTAAACTACGATGTGTTGTAAACTACGATGTGTTGTAAACTACGATGTGTTGTAAACTACTATGTGTTGCAATATTCTTGAAAGACTTGACTTTGTAGACCTGTTTTGTATTTACGCAAATCAACTGGAGCTGCCATAATGTTCTTTATGTATATACGTATTCAGTCGTTGGATTGGATGATGGCCTTCCCAAGAAATCCATTTCAAGCTGAGTATAGAACTGTTAAATATGTTAGATATGCGGACGACTTTTTAATAGGAATTAATGGTTCCCGAAAACTAGCTTTTGAAATTAAGTCACTCATAAAATCTTTTTTAAATGATAAATTAAATTTAGCATTGAATGAAGAAAAAACACATATTACACACATTAGTAAAGGTATACCTATTTTAGGTTATATAATTGAGACTAAATAGACTGAATGTATACAATGAGCCCATCTAAAGTTTCACAGCCTTTTTACTCTACCCAAGGCCTCACAGTATATGACCAAGAGGCAAAATTCGGGATCCGGAATCACCCAACACCATCCAAAACGAACTTCTCAAAATAATAGTAAATAACTTGTTAGGACTTCTAGCAGTGTCCATATAATCCAATGTAGGATGTGTTGAGCTCATTAGATAGTCCATGAGATAATCTATTGGATATTCCATGAGATAGTCCATGAGATAGTCCATGAGATAGTCCATGAGATAGTCCATGAGATAGTCCATGAGATAGTCCATGAGATAGTCCATGAGATAGTCCATTAGTTACTGTATCAGTGAATCTATCAGTGAATGTTTTGGTATGGGGCAGTCACATAACTGAGTCACTTAAACTATGAGTCAGTTATACCATCATTTACCCAAGGGTATAAAGATCCACCAGTATATGAATACTGGAAACTGGGTACTATATCCTGAGTAGTTTTCACATACTATAGTACCTATTAAGACAGGCTATTAGACGTTATACTATAATTAATACACTGCATATTTTCTCTAACTCTATTAGAATCGACCAGATGTTACTACTCTACTACTCCACTACCTTTGAGTACTACTTATGAGTACCACTACTACTTACGAGTTACTACTTATGAGTACCACTACTACTTATGAGTACTACTACTTATGAGTACTACTACTTACGAGTACTACCGACTAGTGTAAACGCATACCAATACTCACTATCCTACTACTACTGAGTGGCTGTTCTGGTAGAATATGCTATCCCACTACTACCACTGTATGGTAGAAATACTTTTGTTGTAAAACAAAAATATGGTATTAAACTTCTAAATCTTTCAACTTGTGTTTTAGTATATATTAGTATACAGGGTCTTGTAAGCTGGCTATGCTTTTTACTTTTCACAATTACCATTTTTCTGTTTTTTTTTAGTGACATTGACTTTCATCGTTAGTATCTTTATGATTAACTCCTCTGTACCTTAATCCTTAAAGCTTAAAGCTTAATCCCATGTTAGAACTTAAGAGCAGATCGGCAAGATATGTGAAACAAAGTTTTATATCAGATGTATATATTCGAATACTGTAATATAACTTAGAGGAATCCCTGAGGGTTCATCTAATCAAGCGAACCTGCTAGTTCTTATGTACTTTCTTACTGCCTCGGATAACCTTTAGGGTAGTTTCCTATACAGCTAGGCTTCTGAATGAATCCCATTGGTTGTTTTCATTGGTTGTTTTCATTGGTTGTTTTCATTGGTTGTTTTCATTGGCTGTTTCGAATCCCTATTGTAGATTCTAGGTGGTGTCTGCATAACAACGCAGTGGAGTGGTTACGCCATAACCATAAATAATCACTAAGTGGTTAAGGTTTGAGACTGAGTATAAGCTAAGCCTCGTTAGTAGAATCCATCCGTACTGAATTCTCAATTCTAGTACTCATAGGATTTTCTCTAATATCCTCCTCATCCTCATCTTCAAAAACAGGGCTCATAACCTATAAAGGGATACAGTGTTTTTCAAAACTATTTAAACCAGCACGGCAAAACGATTCAAACCACACTAGTAAAATTAAACAAACCAATATACATAACCCCTAAAAAGTTGTTATATACAGGATAATCAGGAAACCAGTTCAATTCCGCCAGTTCCGTCCGTCCGTTTTTCACCCTTGATTGATACTGTGAGACTTCTGTTCTAAATGTAGTAGCATATGAGACAATCCTCCAGATTTCAGATTTCAGATTTCAGATGATTTCAGATCTAAGATTTCAGAATATTGAATTCTAATGAAAGATGGTGTGAAACATTATGCCATTTGGTTTGAAAGACTGTGCGAAGGGGTACGAAACTTTTTGAATTATTGGTTTGTTTAATTTTGCTAGTGTAGTTTGAATCGTTTTGTCGCGTTGGTTTTTGAATAGTTTTGAAAAACACTGTATATCATCTCCAAAACCAGGGCTCATAACGTATGAAAGGGCTCATAACTTGTGAAAGCAGTCCAAGTCATTGGTAAAATCAGTACCTTTACACTCATTAATATTGGTGGGTCTGGTGTTAGCATACACCTCTTGCTATATCCCCCCTCAGTTGACATGTATATCGGTGTTAACAAGGAAAAAAATATTGGAAATTTGGTTATCTTTTAACGCAAGGCTTGAATGTGGCGTGCTCAGAAGAGCAGAGTACAGCAAAATATAGAGTACAGCAAAATATAGAGTACAGCAAAATATAGAGTACACCAAAATATAGAGAGTAAATAGAATATAGAGTAAATAGAATATAAAGTATACTACTCATACTACTATATTGTATTAGACTGGTACTAGTGTACCACACTATGGAGTGAGTGAAGAATAAGATGAGTGAGTGAAGAATAAGATGAGTGAGTGAAGAATAAGATGAGTGAGTGAAGAATAAGATGAGTGAGTATAGTTTAGTAAAGATTAAACTAATGGTTATTACAGAGTAGACTATGGAGTCTGGTTTAGCTGTCCATATGAACTGTATATATAGAATATGGATAAGTGTTATGGGATGTGATAATATAGTATAGACTAGTTTGTAGAGTGTAGTGTAGTGTAGTGTAGTGTGTAGTGTGTAGTGTAGTGTGTAGTGTGTAGTGTAGTGTGTAGTGTGTAGTGTAGTGTGTAGTGTGTAGTGTAGTGTGTAGTGTAGTGTAGTGTAGTGTAGTGTAGTGTGTAGTGTGTAGTGTGTAGTACTGCATATTGGAGCGGTCAACAGTGTATCAGTAAGCCTTAGAACAGTCAGTTATTTCTGGTACTGATAGAACCAAATTTTGAAAACAAGATTAGGCATAATTATGATTTACTATTTAGTGAGGAATCATGGGGAATACACGGACTATATGAGTATACAGAAGAATTCTAAATAATTATCTAAGAGTATATCGGGGAGGGGGTTATCTATTTTTTCATTTATAATTATTTCTTATAAATTTCTATATCTATATTTATATAAAAAAATATTAATAACTAATGTTTCAATAATACATTGACCATCACCGGGTCTTAATATTGCAGCTTAAATTCGAGTTGCGCACGACTCGAGTGTAAGTCCCACACTAACCCCACCTCTGACTGCTCCTAATATCTGCTCTAGGATACAGAATAGATGGAATAGAAGGTTCATTAGCTCTTTAAATGTATGGGGACTCGATTCGGTAATATGGGATGATCACGTTAGTATGCAGGACAATCCATATGTAGTAATCAGTAATGAGAAGTAGAGCCATACTGTAGGTCCCATACCTATGGTCATATTTTGGGTAACAAAAGAAGGGATTATAGGAATTGGTGGGAATGGTAGAAATGGTAGGGAAGGTAGGGTTTGGTGGGAATTGGTTGGACTGGTGGTAAAGAAAATGGGGTAGGTATTTATCACGTGCTGACACACGTGATGCGACTCGCACATACAACTCACAAAACTTTTCTCAACACTCCTTCTCCCCATGTCCTCCTCTATCCAGCTCCTTAACCCCAAGGCCGAATCTATCAGAAGGGCCCAGGCGCTCCAGGTCAATATTGCCGCAGCGCAAGGCCTCCAGCAGGTGTTGGCGTCCAACCTTGGCCCCAAAGGCACGCTCAAGCTTTTGGTCGACGGTTCCGGCAACCTCAAGTTGACCAAGGACGGCAAGGTGTTGCTTACGGAAATGCAAATCCAGCACCCGACGGCGGTTATGATTGCACGTGCCGCCACCGCCCAGGATGAGATCACCGGAGATGGAACCACTACCGTAGTTTTATTGGTGGGGGAATTGTTAAAGCAAGCAGAGCGGTATATTTCTGAGGGCGTTCACCCGCGGATTTTGGTGGACGGATTTGAGACTGCACGCGAGGCTTCGTTGGAGTTCTTGGCGGGTTTCAAACAGACCCCGGAACTGATGGACCGTGAGTTCTTGCTCCAGGTGGCGCGCACCTCGGTGGCCACTAAGGTGACCCCGGAATTGACTGATGTGTTGGCTCCCATCGTCACCGACGCCGTGCTCTCTGTGCAGGGCTCCGACAAGAAGAACATCGACTTGCATATGGTGGAGATCATGACCATGCAGCATGGCAATGCTTCTGATACCCAACTCATCAAGGGCTTGGTCTTGGACCATGGCGCCAGACATCCCGATATGCCCCGTGCAGTGAAAAACGCATATGTGTTGACATTGAACGTTTCATTGGAATACGAGAAAACTGAGGTTAATTCCGGCTTTTTCTACTCCTCGGCCGAACAACGTGAGAAATTGGTTAATTCCGAGCGTAAATTCGTCGATGAGAAGTTACGCAAGATCGTGGACTTGAAGAACGAGGTGTGTGGCTTGGACGGCGATGCAGGCTTTGTCATTATCAACCAAAAGGGCATTGACCCCATGTCGTTGGATGTTTTGGCCAAACACAATATCTTGGCGTTGCGCCGGGCCAAAAGACGTAATATGGAGAGATTGCAATTGATTGTGGGCGGAGAAGCCCAGAACTCCGTGGACGACTTGAGTCCCGAAATCTTGGGCCGTGCAGGCTACGTCTACGAAGAAAGCATTGGCGAGGACAAGTTCACGCACATTACCGAATGCACGGAAGCCCAGGCGCTGACCATCCTCATCAAGGGCCTGACCAACCACGTGTTGCAGCAGACCAAGGATGCCGTGAGAGATGGGTTGCGTGCAGTGGCCAATGTCATCAAGGATGAGGCCATAGTGGCCGGTGGAGGGGCTTTTTTCATGAGCTGCCACAACCACCTATTATCGCTGAAGATCTTGAAGGGCCGCAACAAGCCAGGAATCAAGGCGTTTGCCGAAGCGCTTCTCGTTGTGCCAAAGGTGTTGAGCTCCAATGCAGGACTCGATTCTTTGGAGACAGTATCGGCATGTCAAGATGAGATCATGGACGACCACGTGGTGGGAATTGACCTTGTTTCAGGCGAACCCATGGATCCTGCACTCGAGGGAGTTTGGGACCTGTACCGGGTATTAAGAAACGCCATTTCAGCGGCCGCAGGAATCTCATCCAACTTGCTTCTTTGCGATGAGCTCTTGAAGGCGGGCAAGCTGTCGTTGAAGGGCGGACCAGGAGGGCCAGGCGGGCCACCTCAGGGCATGCCGCAGGGAATGCCTGGAATGATGTGATTATAGAACGGATGGTCATGAAGGTGCAGGAAGCACGGGTCTGTACACTAATATACAAGTATAATGTACGGATAGCAGTGAGATGAATGTTTTTTGGTTGAGACATGCAGAAGATGAACAGGAGGTAGGCTTGTGCCTTGATTCTCTTTCATCTACTATACCAGATATCCTGATACTCAGTATCTTGGGTGGTACTAAAGAATACATTAGGATCATATTCAGATGCATGTAAATAGTGCAGATCTATGTATATTAATAAGTGTATACAAGCTAATGCGTCTGTTTATTAATAAGTGTATACAAGCTAATGTCTGTATAGTGGAGATGTGTATACAAGCTAATACGTCTGCATAGTGGAGATGTACAGTCCACATACCAATATATAAGTGTACGATCTCCGGAATCAATTTAAGGTTTTAAAAGAATGTATAAAATCCATATGCATGGAGATATATAATGTCACATATACCATACGTCTATATATATCTAGAGATTTTATTCTGGTGCATTCATACGGATGGTTTCCCCCAACCATATCTCCAGGATTTCTAATTAAATTAGATTCTATAAAATCTGGAGTGACTTTTTATTTCTACTTCCTCATTGCCACCATTTTGTAATTGTAATTTTACCCTTTTTAAACCAACTATAACTGATATTATTGATATAGCTGAACCTATACTGTCAGATCCGCCATAGGTAGTGCCCTACCCATTTAGGATATTATAAGGCCTCTGCCGGGTTTAAAGGCCTCTGCCGGGTTTAAAGGCCTTCAAGCTAGCCAGCCACCAGCCAGCCACCAGCGCGCACCTTCTCTTACAACTATATAAGCACAAATAAAAAATTGTTACCTACCATGGGTAGACGCACTACCCATAGAGGGATCTTCGAGCCTACGGATGCCAGTGTCTCATCCAAGGCACCATAACCCGTGGCTTGGACTCATCGATTCACCTTACCTCGTGACATGGCGTTTAAGCGCCCTGCTTCACTCTCGGGTATTCACTGGCTAGCTATATAGTCACTCGGATCCCCACTTATTGGGAATCCATCAACGAATGAACATGACTCCCAGTATCAGCCGCATTCAAGAATCTAACAAAAATCATGTTATTTTGTTATTCCCTGCTCTAGGATTCAGGCGGTGCCTGCTTTGAACACTTTCATTTACTCAAAGTAACACCTCCCCGAAGGGACTACGAGCCTTTTAACTGCAACAACTTTGATATACGCTCTTGGAGCTGGAATTGCCGCGGCTGCTGGCACCCGACCTGCCCTCCCATTGTTCGTCGTTAAGGGATTTATTGTACTCATTCCAATTACAAGACCAAAACGCCCTGTATCGATATTTATTGGCACTACCTCCCCGTACAGGGATTGGGTAACTTGGGCGCCTGCTGCCTTCCTTGGATGTGGTAGCCGTTTCTCAGCTCCCTCTCCGGAATCGAGCCATTCCCCGTTACCCGTGGAAACCATGGTAGCCGTTTCTCAGCTCCCTCTCCGGAATGGAGCCATTTTCCGCGTTACCCGTGGAAACCATGGTAGCCGTTTCTCAGATCCCTCTCCGGAATGGAGCCATTTTCCGCGTTACCCGTGGAAACCATGGTAGGCCTCCATTCTACCATCGAAAGTTGCTAGGGCCGAAATTTGAATGGACCATCGCCAGATTAAAGCCATGCGATTCGTTAAGTGATCACGAATCATCAAAAAGGTTGATTTTATCTAATAAGTAGTACCCTTCGTGAGTCGGGTATTAATCATGTATTAGCTCTAGAATTGCCTGGCGTATACCAATTAGAAAGGTACCTTCAAATAAAAATAACTGATTTGATGAGCCATTCGCAGCTCCACTGTATACTGCTATACTTAGACAGCATAGCAACCAGAGTAGCAGATGTAAACCAGTAGCGGATTAAACCAGTAGCGGATGTAAACCAGTAGCGGATGTAAACCAGTAGCGGATGTAAACCAGTAGCGGATGTAAACCAGTAGCGGATTAAACCAGTAGCGGATTAAACCAGAGTAGAACATACACTACTAAAATAGTTTCAAGCAGAAAACTCATCAGGATATTGTGGTATACGACGAGGTCATATAATGTTTTATTGTTAAATTCGTAAATTCAATTTTGTTTCATAAAATCATAGACAGTAGCTTCGCGGGAATTGAACCACTCCATGGGACTTAATTTGGATATTTCTTATCATTTAAATAATAATTCTATACATCACTATATGGTTCAGGCAGTCAGATCCACCATATAGGGCCCAGTCTATGAATGTATTATGAAGCCTCTCAGTCCGGTTGTTACAATGGCCATTGCAAATGCCGTATCACCATCGGCCGTCGGCCATCGTTGTGTGAAGCATCGTTGTGTGAAGCATCGTTGTGTGAAGTATCGTTGTGTGAAGTATCGTTGTGTGAAGTATCGTTGTGTGAAGTATCGTTGTGTGAAGTATCGTTGTGTGAAGTATCGTTGTGTGAAGTATCGTTGTGTGAAGTATCGTTGTGTGAAGTATCGTTGTGTGAAGTATCGTTGTGTGAAGTATCGTTGTGTGAAGTATCGTTGTGTGAAGTATCGTTGTGTGAAGTATCGTTGTGTGAAGTATCGTTGTGTGAAGTATCGTTGTGTGAAGTATCGTTGTGTGAAGTATCGTTGTGTGAAGTATCGTTGTGTGAAGTATCGTTGTGTGAAGTATCGTTGTGTGAAGTATCGTTGTGTGAAGTATCGTTGTGTGAAGTATCGTTGTGTGAAGTATCGTTGTGTGAAGTATCGTTGTGTGAAGTATCGTTGTGTGAAGTATCGTTGTGTGAAGTATCGTTGTGTGAAGTATCGTTGTGTGAAGTATCGTTGTGTGAAGTATCGTTGTGTGAAGTATCGTTGTGTGAAGTATCGTTGTGTGAAGTATCGTTGTGTGAAGTATCGTTGTGTGAAGTATCGTTGTGTGAAGTATCGTTGTGTGAAGTATCGTTGTGTGAAGTATCGTTGTGTGAAGTATCGTTGTGTGAAGTATCGTTGTGTGAAGTATCGTTGTGTGAAGTATCGTTGTGTGAAGTATCGTTGTGTGAAGTACTGTGATGGTACTTCGAATATTCTGGAACAATCCTTACCATTGTTCTGGTGGAGACTTTTTCAATGCCGACTTTCTCTCAAAGTTACACAAGCCGCTTCGGTTCCTCTGAGAAACCATCAGCGAACATAGTTTTAGTTTAGGCATAAATGTGTTAAAGAACATAACAGACAATGTCTTTATTTAAATACATCTATATTTTTTAAATTGGGTACTCTTGGATAAATCATTATTAATTAGACATAGATCATATATCGTTTGAAGGGGAAAGTATGTGTACCAAACTAATGATTTTATTATACTAGCCAATGCTTATACTTTGTACTGCTTGATTCCTGAAGAGCTCTATACCACTACTACACTACCACACACTACTGACTGGGACTGCTGACTGGGACTGCTGACTGGGACTGCTGACTGGGACTGCTGACTGGGACTGCTGACTGGGACTACTGACTGGGACTGCTGACTGGGACTACTGAATTCTCAATAGTAGTACTAATTCCCAAAGAGACCAGGTCAACGGTAAGATCTACCACGTCTTGGCCAACTACTTGGAGTGCAGCTTATTAACTTGGAGTGTTACTTGAGAGAGAACTCGGAGGTTCAAAGATCACATCCCACTCACGTATTACAATTATGTGCTTTCATCAGATATCAATTAATACTCTTGGGTGAAGTTGCTATTACTTGGAGACTACTCAAACCACTCTCAGCCACCAGTGTTTCATTTCGTGTAAATAAAGTGTAGAGTACTAATAGCATTAGTGCACAGAGCAGCATGAGCATGAGCATGAGTATTTGTTGGATTCCAAATACGTCAGGTACTCTGTTTAATATGTTCATTCGGCGCTTTTGGTTTGCGGGGGCATTCAAGCAAGGAGAGAGAATCTTGGCATGAGCTAGACCAGGCATGAGCTGGACCAGGAATGAGCTAAACTAGGCATGAGCTAGACCAGGCATGAGCTAGACCAGGAATGAGCTAAACTAGGCATGAGCTAGACCAGGAATGAGCTAGACCAGAAATGAGCTAGACCAGAAATGAGCTAAACCAGGAATGAGCTAAACCAGGAATGAGCTAAACCAGGAATGAGCTAAACCAGGAATGAGCT
>NKZN01001578.1:0-110292 GCA_002374485.1 Metschnikowia santaceciliae | reverse complement strand
CACTACCACTACCACTACCACTACCACTACCACTACCACTACCACTACCACTACCACTACCACTACCACTACCACTACCACTACTACCTGCTAGTCTAGTTGGTGTGTATTGCTTCTCTGTACTCTTGGTGTTCCAATGTGACAGGTAGAGATAGACTAAACTGCTGTTCAACTACACTGATCCATGTAGTGATATCCTCATTGGTATTCGAATTGAATATTCAAGCTCTCTGCTCTTATGGATTATATACAGCGTGTCTCATCTGACTGATGCTCATAGGCTTTCATGTCATCATATCCTGACTCTTCATGTCACCATGTCAATATCATCATGTCCTGACTCTTTATGTCATTATCTGGTGAGTCTTCATGCTGACTCATTTCTGTGACCTCTTTGATTAGTTCTTGGAGAACTTATAGGTGAACCTCTTTCTTGTAGGAGCAAACTCTCCCAATTTGCTGCCCACCATCTCATCGGAAATTTCGAGCTCCACATACTCCTTTCCGTTGTGCACCTGGAACTTCAAGCCCACGAATTGCGGGAGAATCGTACAACTTCTGGCGTTGGTGCGGATCGCCGTTCCCGTCTTTATGGCCTCGGCTATGGGAAGAGGTACCACGTGCGGGCCCTTCCACACTGACCTTCCTTTCATAAGATTGAATGCTGCCCTCATGTTGGAGATTGTTGTCTGAGATCTGGCTCTTTTTTCGCTTTCAACGTGAGACACCTTTCAAGGCGCGCACGTGATCGCGGCCTCTTGAAAAACTGCCCTGATGCTCATCTCTCGCCATGTTTGCCCAACGCTATGATCCTGATGCCCCGGTCGTGAAGCCTGTGGCCAAGAAATTGATTCCTCGGAAGAGAAAGTTGGAAAATCCTGTTTTGGTTTTGGACTCAAAAAAGACCCCTGTTCTGGACCTGAGTCTGAGTCTGGACCTGAGTCTGAACAGTGACAGTGACAGTGACAGTGACAGTCTGAGCCTGAGCCTGAAGCTGGATCTGGACAGTGGCCTGGACAATGAACTGGATAGTGAGGATAGACCAGAGAAAGACACTAATGCTGACTCCAAGACCCTAGATCCAAGCAGCCCCAAACCTCAAGAAGGATTGCCCTCGCACTCTCTGGATCCTCTTCCCCTGGATCTGGAAAACCTTGATCAGAGCCATTTATCCAAACATGCCAGTATTCTCCGCAAATTCAACTCCTCTGCAGCAAACCAGAATGACGAAGCGGACTCCGAATCCGAGGCTCTGGATCGTGAGCTCCATGATTTGGGCCCCATTCCTCAGCCGGAACTTCCGTCAGACCCCAATCTTGAATCCAACAAATTGCATCAGCAGAACCTTGATTGGCTTGCCGAGCCAGAATACGCACTCCCCGAGGATCTGAAGCCCTTTTCCGAATTTTCCTTGCTGCCCAAAATGCTAGAGAATTTGCAATCATTTGGTTTCTCCAGCGCATTCTCCGTCCAAATCGCCGTGTGGAACCATCTCCTAAAAGATATCCAAACAAATAAGCTTGCACCCGATTTCCAGGGCGACTTGTTGGTCAACGCGTCAACAGGTAGTGGAAAAACCCTTGCATATGCCGTGCCCATTATAGAAGCATTGAAAGACCGCATCGTGCCCCGTCTTCGGGCCATTATCTTGGTGCCCACCAAGCCCTTGATCATGCAGGTGGCAGCCACGCTCCGGAGTTTGGCAAGTGGCTTTGATTTGCGAGTTACTGGACTTGGAAATGAATCCATCAAAGAAGAATCCGCCCGTTTTTCTGCTCATTCACCAGATATTGCTGTAGCCACGCCCGGTCGTTTGGTTGAACACATTCTTTCTGGCTCACTCTCAATGGAGGCATTGAGATTTTTGGTGGTTGATGAAGCCGATCGGTTGCTCAACCAGCTGTTCCAGAATTGGTGTGAGGTGGTTGTGCTGAGCATTGAACGGTGTCATAGTGAAGGAAAAATCGTTGCCAATACCTGGAAGTTGCAGCCACAGAAGATGGTCTTCTCGGCCACATTGACCACCGATGCAGGAAAATTATCCCTCTTAAAGTTCCACAAACCACGCTTGGTCATTGTCAATCTGTCGAGACAATTGGTCAACGAGATGTTCTCTGTTCCTGCGGGCTTGAGCGAGTGGAAGATGCTTTTTTCGCTGTCCAAATCGGCTCTCAAACCGTTGTTGCTTGCCAAATTCTTATTGGAGTACCAAAAGACAGCTAATGTGCTTATCTTTGCCAAATCCAACGATGCCACTCTTCGGCTCTGTTATATTCTCAACGAGCTCTTTAAAGCATTGCAACCATCGGCCAGCATCCATGCTGCTTACATCAACTCCACCAATAATGTGACCTCCACGCGAAAGAAGCTCTTGGGCCAGTTCCAAGAGGGCAAGATCAACATCTTGATTGCCACGGACTTGATTGCCAGAGGTATAGATTTGTTGTCCATCAACACGGTTGTCAACTATGACCTCCCCAACTCGTCCCGTGAGTATGTGCATAGAGTGGGCCGTACTGCACGTGCCAACCAATCGGGTGATGCGTATACGTTTTGCTTTGGACAGGGTGAGAACAAATGGTTTTCGTCTCTTCTAGACGATATCTCGAGGCCAGGCTCGATCCAGGATGTGAGCGTTGCCCCTGTTCTGGACGAAGAGAAACTGCACTATGATGAAGTCATGGCCAGTTTCCTTCAATCCATGAAAGCTCTGCATAAATAGACCTGCATAACATAATGATTATATAGACACATGGTATCTTCGTATCCTGGACTGACTGTAAGTAACTTTTCATACAAGGTATTAATGCCTTGGGAATGTGGTGAGTCCATATTTGTTAGTCCCCTTTCCTTAGTTTCCTTTCCTTAGTCTCCTTTCCTTAGTCTCCTTTCCTTAGTTCCCTTTCCTTAGTCTATAGTTCACAATCCTTAGTCATTAGTCCTTCATTAAATCAGCGTCTCCAATGGCTGTAAATAACTCAATTTCCAAGAAGTAATTGGCTGTAACTATATAATCACAGTGGGGGATACCGTAATCGGCTGCAAACCTTAGTCTTCCCCTGGAATGAAATCCCTATATACTTAAATCCACCCTATAAAAAAAGAATAAGGGACATGATTATGGGGGAACTCGCCCTTTTATATTCAGGGATTTGTTGGATGCATAATTCTTGGTTGCCTAGCTGTGGTCGTATGCGGCTCTTGCGTGAGGGGAGTTGCTCAAGCATCTAGGGTTTGCAGCCGAGGCAACGGATACTGCGCTGCGACACCTGACGCATCAACCATGTTTCAGGTTTACGAAAGGGGGGGTCGGACTTGATATAAATAGACCCCTTTCCCCCCGTGCTCCACAAAAAAAAACTATTCTAATCTACTCATGCTGCCTTTATCATCGAATATATAGATTCATTAATTAGACACCTCGACAAGACAAAAGAGAATTATAGAGAATATGAGCAACAGACACTATTTATAAGTTAAGAATTGATGATTATCAAGAATTGACAATAGCTTGGGTGGGTATGTATTCTCAAACTATCTATTGAACCCTCAAATGATATATACTGGGACTATTGCGTTGGGGTTCCTAATGAGACAATGGAATGATCGTATCTGTGCCTATATCCATACGATACTAACCAAAACACAATCAATATGCAAAATACAACTTGCTGTTAAAAGGAGAATCGTTGCAAACAGCTAGGGTTGTAGTCTTTAGATCAAATGTGGTCTTTGGTAGGAAAAGCTATATGGCAAAGATATCACACGTACATCAACTAAAGTCAGGCTTATTCTGCATTGATTACAAGACGGAAAGAGCTAGATAGGGGAGGTGGCTTTTTTTGAAGCATCTGAATATGCAGAAAATCAACACATCGTCAAGAATGAGATTCATAGACAGGCAGATAACTGTTCAACATGCATATTCATGTGACTGGATCTTAGCTGGGCAGATGAAACGGTGTTTAGCCATTGATATGCATAGTCATCTAAGGCTCGTCGACGCCAAGCGGGAAAGGGGGCTGGCCGCAAGACAAGGGATGCAAGCAAGCGACGACGTGATTCTTATAAGATATTATGGAATCAGCTCAGTCTGAGAACAGGGGATTCAGGGATTTCTTGGTACTGTTCAGATGCAGATAAGAAAATCAGTGACTGAGATGATTATTGAAGTTCCACAATTCGGTGATGTCATTGGTTCCAGTTTATGCGGAGGTCTATTGTTTTCGCAGCAATAACAGCCAATGGCGTAACCTTCACGAACCGCAAGGTACGAATCCGTATGTGGACCGGCCTTACAAGCAATCCGCCGATGAATAGGGGGAGAATTAGGGACGATATTCAAAAACCCAGTCTTTCTATGCAGTTGGGTTGAAAGAATATTGTCCTTAATATCGAACAAGAGAGAATGCGTGTGGGCAATATTATAACACTAGTGGTAGGTTTGCGTGGGGCAAGTCACTGCACAGGCAGAAGAATTTCAGCTAGCAATTGAACATCTCGAAGGGACTGGGGTTATGTCTGAAGGTTTGGATGTGGAAAGTGTAATATTGACATTTTATGGCGGATCAGTCTACAAGATTGACGACGGCTATGACTACGCTATATGTCACGAAGGCAGTTACGTGCAGTTGTGGCCGAAAAGTACAGATGACGATGACATGGAGACAGACGTGTTTAGCTTAGAAGAAGCAATAGCAAATGAACGGGATGAGGGCAGTGCACTAACTGAAGAGGTCCCGGCAGAGATCTTAGATACTTATGGCAAACTAAGAAAAACACCCCTGTACTATTTCATGTGAGCGGATCTCCTGGCAAATGCTAACGAAATCTGTCAGGAAACGAATTCCAATTCGGATACTGAAAGGTAAGGTATCCCGGTGGGGTTACACCTGCAAATTACAGATGTTTTATTTTTGTGCAGAATTGTATACACCCAAAGTATACACCCAAAGTATGCACCCAGTGTATATAACATCAAAGTTTTCAACCCCTTGGATTATTGGGAGTTACGACTATAATAGTTTCAATACATATCACTATAAACCTAAGGACGTCATAAAGACGTTCAATCCAGCCTAGATTGCTTTGGTAAATGATCAAAAATTTACAACATCAAAAAAGCCTGGTTAGCTCAATCGGTAGAGCATTTGACTCTTAATCTTCATAAGGTCAATCAAAAGGTTGCGGGTTCGAGCCCCGCATCGGGCTTTGTTTTTAATCTTAACATTAACCTTTTTTGCTAATTCTTACTAATTCATTTATTAGTCGTAAATTGATCTATTATACGTTGCGCCAAATATGGCAAGGATCCCCAAAGGTCTTTCCTGTTGCCATAAGCACACTATGCGGGTTTTACACAGGCCACCATACAATCTACGGGTGACGTCACTAATCTGAGAGAAGTCCAGGTTCCTCGGGAGAAAGAGACCAAAGTGGTCAGCAAAATGGGCTAAACTCTCACATAACAGTAGCAAGTCGAGAGGCAGCATTTGATAGAGATCGAAAGTGGGGAGTTTCTTGTATGCAGGCCCGCCCCAAGGAGGAGAAGAAAAGGCAAAGTCAAACTTCCCCGACGGCAGAGGTACCCAATCAGAATTGGTGGATAATTCTCTCCAATCACCAGTGATGAAAGATGAGTTCTCACTTACTCCATACACCAAGCAATTGTGCTGCGCGCACGTGACATTATTTGCATTCACATCAACCCCCACTACCGACTCAAAGTACCGGGCAAACTGAATGGTATTACCTCCTCCGCCGCAGCAGACGTCAAGAACACTTTGACATTCGGGAAGCAATTGCTTGACAATTTTAGCCACCACGCGTGCGGTAGTCTCGGAAGTGACCGAGTACCAGAGCTCAGATGTCATATACACACCTTCATCGAACTTGGAGAAGAGATCGTAGCGTTTTGCCCAGTATTTTTTGCAGTGCCGAGGGAGTGTGGCGTAGGAGTGCATGAAAAGCTCATCCTCGGGTTCCACCTCGTAGTCCGACATGGAGTCTGACATTGTATGGATGGGGGGGTTGGTGGAAGTGTATGGTGAAAGAGATGTGCGATGAGATGGGAAGCATACATGTACACCGGAACTGAGGCCGCGACACCCGTACACCCGGCTACCTCAGCAGAAAAAGGGCCAACGTGAACGGGACTTTTTTCTGGTTTTCAAAGTTAAAAAGGGTCCTTTTAAGATACTGGAATTCCGGTGAGTTTTCTGAAGGTTTTTTTGAATCTGAAGAAGTGTTGGTGCGGGAGTTATAGGTGTTTCCTTTGAGAGTTCCGGCCCACCCGCGCATTTCCGAGGGTTGCAGCCATTGACCACCAAAGCTACTGAAAGTGTGTCGAGCGATATCCTTTACACTCATGTACAGTGTTACTCGAAACGATTCAGACCAGCGCGACAAAATGTTTCAAACTAGCGCGACAAAATGTTTCGAACCAAGAAGACAGAATGGTTCAAACCAAATGGCGTAATGTTTCACAGGAACTTTCATTAGAATTCAATATTCTGTAATCCTAAATCTGGAGGTTTGCCTCTTATATACTACATTTGGGAGTCTTGCAGTACCAATCAAGGGAGAAAAACGGACGGAACTGAACTGGTTTCATTGTTATACTGGATACAACAACCTGTCCATTTGGTTTGAAAGATTGTGCGAAGGGGTACGAAACATTTTGTTGCACTGGTTTGAATCGTTTTGGCGCGCTGGTTTGAATAGTTTTGAATAACACTGTATACCGGGATGCGAGTGCGTCCGTTGTCTAACAACTTCTTTAAGTAAGGCAGAGAAGGTGTTGTACTCATATGTTATATTCCTATGATAACTAAACTAGCGTTCACGTGATTGACCTCTTTATCAATGTCGCTCACTAGAGTGGCTACGCCCTCCTTATGTACCCAATATCTTGGTTGCTATGTCAGCCAAGATGCGGGGTTCCTCCACTCCTGTCGTCCCTCCCCAACAGTGTTAGAAATGTGCTCATCTGCACATTCAGCAAGTGTTATTCAACCCTTGCATGCCCACTGTACGTGTCAACGAGTACTTAGCAGGTACGGACCTAAGGTACTTCGTGGATATGTTATATGCACGTCTTGGAGTACTATATGCAGGTTGGCAGTGGGTGAAGAGTTTTTACCCATCTCAAGACATCTCGCACTTTGGTCTTGTAAGGTACAGCTTACATATCCCTGTATATTAATATATACTAAATCGTAGGTTGAAAGTACGGCCATGAACGTGTCTCACATACTCACGTGTCCATGGGCACGTGATCCAAACAAGTACAGAAATCCTGCAAGTTCAACAAAGTGAACCACCAAAGTATTTTCAATATTTCAAGATACCTTAACCTTATTTCCCTTTTATATTGGTATGATTCCGATTGTCTTTTTGGTATAAACACATAGTTTGGTATTGGCTTCTTATGGGTTGGAGTAATGTACGGATTGTTAGATCCACTATAAGCAGGGTTCTACCTTGTAGATTAGACAACACATGTTCCGCAACTATAGTTATGGCACCAGGTGGACCATAGATTAATCATGGTGTGATTTCCAGTGGACATTGAGTGAAGGACACTGACCTCATAGTCTCGTCAAGATATAAACACTTCAGGAGTGGTTACTTCAAGAGAAGAGGAAGATGTAGAGTTGTCAGTGTCCATTGAAATATTGATGGGTCTGGTCTTTGGAGGCATCTTGGTATGCCCCAGACAGATGATATTTGATTCAGTTACTTAAAAGATGGATATGGTCTAGACTCCCTTATATATGTGGGAGCTCTACGTTCACATCACCAGGCGGTTGTAGTAACCACAGGTGTATATGAAGAACAGTTGCTTGTTACCGCGCTATCCCTGCAAGCTATTGGCGATACTGAGCACATTCACCTTGTTACCGTTTTTCAACATACCTATAGAGGTATTATGAAGCCTCTCTGTCCGATCGTAATAATGGCCAAGCCATCATTGTATGAAGTACTAAGATGGGCGTGATCAAAATACTACGACGGACATGATACTGAGTTTTCACTGGCCATCATAGTAAGAACATTCCTTACCATTGTTCTAGTGGAGATTTTTTCGGGTGCCACTACTATAATACTATCCTATACAGCTTTTCTAACATACTAACAGTTCTAGTACTTTAATATGGTCGTGTTTCACTGGTAGTCTACTATTACTACTACACTGCTATGACTGATTTACTACTGCTGATTCACGGATATTATGGATATAAAATACTGTACTTAAGTACTATACTATACTGCTTTACAAATATAGTACGGTACCAACATACTACTTGCTCTGGTTATATAAGCCGCTCTGATTCCTCTCTTGAGGAACTGAGGAACCATCAACGATTATAGTTTTAGCAAGGGATAAATTTTATCAAAGAACATAGCACTCACTATACTCATTAACTCACTAACTCATTAACTCACTAACTCACTAACTCACTAACTCACTAACTCACTAACTCACTAACTGACTAACTCACTAACTCACTAACTCACTATACTTTTAGACCCTATGGTTCGTTCCAACTTCGTCTTATACTCATCGTTATTGTTCTCGTGCTAAGCCTCGCACTTCCCCTCCTCTAAAAAGTATTCAAGCACCTCAGATTCATTTTTCGGGGGAATCATTGGTGAATGAATATAGTTAACAGAGTACCTGACGTAACAACTAGAATCTAAAATATACTCTACTCTATAGTCTCTAACGCTTAATACTGAAACGACGTTTCACCTCTTGTAAAACTTTTGGTGACTGTTTGTTTAAGTCCTTGGTAATCATCCTGAAGACGCAGTGAAGACTTTTAAAATTTTAGCTTGAAAAAAAAAAAAAAAAAAAAAAAAAAGAAACCCTGTAAGTCTGCTGCTACTTTCTAAGAGCTGTTTACCATCTATTGTTTTAGCGGGGTCTTGGGAAGATACAAAGCAAACGCGAGGCCCTCAACTATCAAACATAGATGAATTGAGTTCTACTTAATTAAGGGTTTTTTTCAGTGCAAGTATCAGCAAATCACCAAATGAGTACTTTGGTGTTTTAAATTCGGACTTATGGCTATCATTCGTTTATGACAAAGGTAGGTTGTGGATGCAGCCAGCCGTGGCGTGAGAAATGGTTGAAATACTAGACCATAATCCGTAATACGAAAAGTATACTCCACTCTCTACTCTCCTCTACTCTACTCTCCTCTACTCTATAATATGACTTCAGTTATTTGCACTTATCCTCTAGCTCTACTAGCTCTACACCTATATACGGTGTGACTGTTTACTTGTGGCAACCATTATCTGCTCTGTATGTTTATCTAGCCAGCTTTACTCAACATACATATAATTAGAATTCATCTGAGAACCTTGCTTCGAGATTCTCATACTTGAACCAATCTTAGACTCGTACATATTGTACACGTAGTGCCATTTTGTTATGTTCTTTGATACATTTATGCCTTATTGATACTATGTTCGTTGATGGTTCCTCAAAGAGAAGAACCGGAGTGGCTTATATATAAGTTTTTTTTTGTTTGTTTGAGAGAAACTTGGCATTCGAAAAACTCTCCATCAGAACAATGGCCTGGCCATTATTGTAAGAGTTACTATGATGGGCGTGATATGAAGTTTGAAATGGCCATTATTGCAATCGGATAGACTAGGATTCATAACACCTCTATAGACAGTCTATAGACAGGGGCCTACCTATGGTGGATCTATCACATTTATCGCACCTTTAATATATTACGTATACTCAGTATTGACCACTTATTAGCATGAGTTAATTGTCGAAATTGAAATAGTTTAGTGGTAAATCCTAGTACACTTGTTCAATCAAAGTAATCACTGAAAAGTCTCTTTTTGAATATACTCTCTGAAAAAATATTAGTATTCTATGGTAGTTTCGAGTTTTCTGAGGATATTCAATTTCACTGCGAAATACAATCGACCCTTAAAAATCGAGTTTTGGGTTCTGCACCTTCAAATCAAGATAAATAGCCAATAATAGTTATTAAAATAAGCACCCCGAGGTTTAGTAGCTTTTTTTTCTGAATAAATGGGTACGAATTGGCTCTATAAGTAACACATCCTGCATACAAACCATTCTATATATCTGCATATAACCAAATCACGTGATGCATTATACGTATTTACCCAGCTTTCAGTGCTTCGTGATTCACCTAACATTCAATACAGTGGTGCTATTGTCTGTTGTACTATTCTTCACTATTACCTTGTATTTAAACCTGCCACACCTTCCCGTCACTAATCATGATCTTGTTCTCGTCCTCCATTTGCTTGAGCGCAAAGTCTATCTCGGTAGCACTGAACACCTCCTCCTGCTGCAAACCTTCGTTGATGGCAGCAACCACGTGATCTGTGGCACACGAACCGGTCGCCGTGGCAAAGAGGTCCGACGAGAGAATGCGTCTCATGATGCGAAGGAACTTGTCGTACCTCTCCAGAGAGATCTCGGCAAAGACGTTGGCCTCTGCATTGTCCAAGGCCACGGGTCGGAGATGCATGTCGCCGAGCTCGCTGGCCATGCGCCTGGTACCCTCGTCTTCTGGCTCGGCGTAGTCTTCATCCATGTATTCTTCGGAATCCGACTCCACCTCCACCTCCACCTCCTCGCTCTCGCTTTCACTTTCCTCCAACTCCGCGTACTCAGTGGTTCTTCTCTTCTTGGGTTTGCTCTTCTTAGCGATTTCTTTGAAGAGGGCGAACCGAAGAAGCTCCTCGGCCACCTTGGCGTCCTTGACGTCGATGGTCTTGGACAACCGGACCTTGGCGTGTGCCGTAGATAAACGGATCAAGGTCTCCAAGGTTCTAGCCGTCACTGGTGCGGTTTTTTTGTTGGAGTCAGAGGGATCGCTGTTTCTCAAGCCAGAGTATGTGGTGACAATGTAGTCCGAGGCTTTCTTGGTGAGCACGGGCTTAACTCTCTGCTTTGCATACTGGATGTACTTCTTCAAGAACGGAATGGAAATGATGGGAGGTGGCGCTTTCCGGGGACCGGCACTGGCTGCCACGCCTGCATGCAAGAGCGAGTTGAACTTTTCGAAAACCTGTTGTTCCTGGTCCTTCTCTGTCTCGTCCTCGAGTCCGGCTG
Source organism: Metschnikowia santaceciliae (assembly GCA_002374485.1). NCBI lineage: Eukaryota > Fungi > Ascomycota > Pichiomycetes > Serinales > Metschnikowiaceae > Metschnikowia > Metschnikowia santaceciliae. Next base: position 99,173 of record NKZN01001578.1, on the reverse strand, counting down.
CCAAGGAGACTGGTCCACGTTCCCGAACGGGTTCTCCCTCCGCCAAACCTGGCGCAACAAACCGGTGCATCCGAAGCACGTGCTCGGAAATTGTTCTGTCCTTCACCTGATTCACATCATCGGTGACCACGAAAAGCAAATCGAAACGGGACAACAACGAGTCGGGCAAGGCAATATTTTTGTGTGGATCTTTGTGGATATCGTATTGTCCAAACACGGGGTTTGCTGCTGCAATCACAGAACATCTGGCATTAAGCGAAGTGTGAATTCCTGCTTTAGCAATCGTTACTGTCTGCTGTTCCATAACCTCGTGAATAGCAACTCTGTCAACGTCGGACATCTTATCGAACTCATCGATACACACGATTCCTCGGTCGGCCAAAACCATGGCTCCGGCCTCCAAGCGTCGTTCTCCGGTCTCTTTGTCTGTAGTAACAGCAGCGGTCAAACCAACTCCTGAAGATCCACGACCCGTGGTGGCTATGGCCAAGGAGGCAGTATTAAGCACAAAACGCAACATTTGTGACTTTGCTGTGGATGGGTCTCCCACCATCAAAATATTGATGTCACCTCTCAAATGCGAGCCGTTATCCAAATTTTTCTCCAAACCACCAAAAAGCATTAATAACACCGCCTTTTTGATGTGGTCGTACCCGTAGATGGAAGGTGCAAGCGAGTTGGCCAACGAGTCGAAAATCCGACGATCTTTGGCCAACTTGTTGATGTTCCGCACATCGCTATCGGTCAATTTTTCATGTGCCGCCACACCCGTAGAACGAGCATGTAATGGGTATACGGCATTGGCCAAAATCACTGTTTTGAATGACAGAGAGTTGTTGGCGGCGGCTCCCAAGGCTCTATACACTCCGACAATTTGCACACGGTCACCGGGTTTTGCCAAATCCACTAAGTCATCGTCCAAAATAATATCCACCGAGCGAGGCAATTGTCCCGCTGGAGCTGTTTCAGGCATCTCTTGCACGGAAATCTTCTGGTGGTCTCTGTAAGTGGAATAACCATATTCCGGAGATAATTTGTTACCATCCGGGTCTTCCACGGGGTAAACGGCAGGCGTGGAGATTGCATCAAAAGAAGTCGTATTGTCATGGTATGACTTGGCGTAAAACCGGGCAGTTTTCTCAGCATAGTGCACGGACCGGATGACTTTGGGCCTCACGAGCGATGCTCTGGTCACAATTCCTTCAATGGACACCATGGTCGAGAGGTGGTTGGCGGAAATGGACCGTGCTGTGACTGCATGATCACCGAAAGCACCTCTGAAGGAAACATAAAAATTTTGGTCATCTTCGAGCGGCTCGTAGCGATCATCGTTTGGGTCGTAGATAGTCAACACAGTGTCCCTTAAAGCACGTTCACAGGCGGGCAAATACTCCACCGGAGAGTCCAAAAGCCCCCGCCAAAAAACAGGGTCGAACACACGCACCTCGTCGAGCGAGACACTGAGCCGGAAACGGCCTTTTTGAAGCATGTCTTTGATTTCGGAACGGTAGTTTGTTCCTTGGACGTTGATCACGTCCAAAAACTCCTGAAACCGTCTAACGCGGTCACCAAACACGGCGTCCACAGGCTGGTCATATTGGGGGTCCTCCATAATCACCAGATAATTTTGAAGCTGAGCGTTGAAGGGATTTGAGGAAGAGACTATTGTAGGGAAGGGTTTTTCCCACGCGCGTAATTACCTTTCCGCTTTGGGCGAAACACGCGTACTGCAGGAGGAACACCGGTACACCAGGCGCTTTTTTTCTCAGTCCAGACCCACCCCTTCCAGACGGTGCATATCTTCAAGTTGTCCATGAAGAAATAATTTTTTTTTTTTCAATTGAAAGTTAGTATGGTGTGAAATACTTTGAGGTGCCATACAATGAGTGGTTTGTATTATGTTTAGAATTGCCCTTTTGCAGGGTCACTCCCGCATTGCTGCAAGAAATGCTCAAGCCTTTGGTAACACCTTTGGATTATTAGCATGTCTTTAGGCTTAAGCAACTTCATTAGATTTTGCAACATCACATTAGGTATGAAATTATAATGAACCTAACTTAAATTAAGTATCATAACGAACCTAGTGTATGTAAAATACTCCTAGAAATGTAGGGGGGGATTGTCCCTTTTGTACACCAGTATCAGCACATGCAGCCCAATACATAGGTGGCAACCGTTGGTCGGAAGGCCTACCAGATCGGGTGGTCATGTACCACAAAAGTATATAACACAGTGCATCATGCAGCTTTGTTTCATCCCCTAGCGCATGTACGACGCTCGTGCCTAGCAGTACTTATAAGCAGCCTTCTGGTGCCATTCTAAAAATTTATGTATTGACCAACATTTTAAAGACTCCAGTTGCTGATGCACAGCCTTTTCTCGTCATTGGCAAAAAGAGTGTCGTACTCTTCGTACTCCACTGAAGCCATGCCCTTGTACTTTCTAGTCTTCTCAGAGTCCAATAACGTGATGTACGACCAGTCCAAGAAATCCTCCATGTTATAGCTGGGTTTGCGGAAAGGTTCGCCGAACATCTTGGCAAGAGTGGCAATATTGGGGTGGTAATGCGACATCAAGGTCTCGAGCTCCCAGAGCGAGGAGCCCATGGCGCCGGTTTTGAAAGGGTCCTTCTCTTCATTCGAAAAGGGGTCCGTGTACTCCAGCGATTCTCCAGGACGAGTATTATGGAGCAAGACCATGCATATGGGGTGTCTCTTGAGGATGTTGTAAATGAACGGGATAATGATGACAACAGCCGGAGCAGCGGCCGTCAACAGGAGCCTGGAGAGTCTTTTGATGAACGAAGCCACCAAGGTGGCGGCAAGATGTGATGAGCTCAAGAAGATATCACATAGACGGAAGAACCGCGACCGGTACCGCGTCAAGAGCATCTGGGGCGTGAGCATCAGATAAAGCTTGGTATAAAAGTCCGGGTACTCGAGGTTATAGTTTCTCATCAACTCATACAACGAGTTCATGGCCAAGATCTGCACCACCGCATCTTCTTCCTGGTCATAGGCGTCGGTCAAGAAGTCCATGAGCGAAGCTGGCGAGCCCATAAAAGGAATCACCCGCTTGTGAAGGATCCCCAAAAGCGCCTTGTACTGGCTTGGTGAAAGAGACACGAGCTTCAACACTCCCAAGAAACAGTTTTGGAAACGGGACCTGAAAGTGGCCTTGAAGGCATCCTCGGATAAGGGCACGCGGATCCAAGTGCGGCACTCCCGAAGAGCATCAGTATCTGAGGTGTATAAAAGACCATCTTTGATTGTGGACAAAAGGTTCGAGAAGATGAGATTTGCGTCGTCGTTTTTGGTGACCTGGTCTAGACGAGCCTCAAGCGATTTGTCAAAGAAATAGCATTGAAGGTCCCAGTACTTGGCAAAATAGTTTTCAATGAACTCCAATAAGATGAAATTGGAGGATGTTTCATCTCCGAGCACGGAACCAACTGTTCCAAATAGAAGCAGCTGCACCAATTTCTGATACATTGCCACGGGGAAAGTGGACTTGGCAGAAGCCTCGGCTTTGATTAATGCGAGATAGATGTCCAAGCAGTCGAGCTGCAACGACAGCTGAAATGCCAACGGCTTATTAATGAGAGCCAAGAGCTGTTGCTGGAAACGAGTGTACTTGTCTACCAACCATTTGGCCACAATGAGCTTTTTATCAGTATGGGACAAGTCCATGGCGCTGCCAGAAAGCAACTTCTGAAACACCTTATAGAGGCCCATGGCCACGTGACGGGCGGCGGTCTCCACCTGCTCATTCTCTGAGCCCAGAAGAATTTCTTGGGCCAGGCTCAAATGGTCAAGCAACGAGGGAATGCTGTTGAAGTTGCCTTGTTCGTTGATTTCCTGGACGATGGCAGAGACCTCATCTTGGGAGAGGATCTTGAGCTCGATGACTCCTTCAGGCTGGGACTTTTTTGACCCCTTAGTCTCTACAGTCTTCTTCAGCTTCTTCAGTTTGGCCTTGGGACTTGCGGTCACGCCATCTGCTTTTCTTTTGGCCATGCTTGGAGTATTGGTGAAAAGTCTGTGATGAGCTCCTGCAGTGTGCGCACTAATGAGTACTGCAATAGGGGAAGAGGAACAAATCACGAAGAAGAATTCGGAAGACTAAAATGTGTGAAGGGGGAAAATAAAGAAGAAGGTGAACCAAATAAGGAGAAACCAAAGAGTTGGAATAATCAAGAGGCGAAATTGAAGTTTGGAACAGTTTAATGGATTTTCAAATCCTGCATATAACAACATCATCCAAGAAGAAATCAAACCAATCAGAACTCGATTCCAAAAACAAGACCAAGAGAAGTCCAAAACTGAATCCGAAAGTTGGCCAAATGATCAAAAAAATCTTTCAGAACTTTTAAAGGGCTTAGCTATTGGAATTGCTGGGTCTTACCTGCAGTACACACGTTACCCGACCGGCGAGTATAAAAGTGCGCGGAGACCAGCACAAATCTTTTCTCCTCATGACCTTCCAAGTTTTATACATATGATGAAAACTCGCGTGTTTCCTTACAATTCCCTCCGAGGTTGAGTCTGGCCTCTGGCCGGATTCCTTTGGAAATGTGTGTCCGTACGGATGCATTGGGTTTTTCTGGTGATGGTGTTTGGCGCAACCTTCTTGTTACATACACAAACGCTAAAAGAGTTTCTGACCCTGGAGTCATATTCGGTGGCTAGTCAGTAAAAATTGATCAGCCATCAAGTGAGCATTGACTAGTCGTGAGTGATCAGTGACTAGTCATATTCAAGTGAGGAGCCAGTGATTAGTCATCAAGTGAGCATTGATTCAGTCATCAAGTGATCAGTTACTGATTAAGTCAAAGTGATTAGTCAAAGTGATTAATCATATTCAAGTGAACATTCAGTGAATACTCATTGTCACATCACTCTGACTGATCGCCCTGAGTCATTGCTCTGACTGATCATACTTGACTGATCACTATGATTATAGCATGATTGCACCACCGTAGGCGTAGACTGGCAAGCCACCAGACAGAATTCAAGTGAATGTGGGTATATCTCCATTCACTTTGAACAAATAGGTATCCCTTACACCCCCAAGATATCTATCTATCTATAATTCTGTTGAGGATGGTTCCAGTGATCTACAACAGATGAACCAGCAGGTAAATGGCTTGTCTGTTCCAATTTTATCAAGTCAGATGTCTCTCCAGATATCACTACTTATATGAGCATCCATCCGTTCCATTTCCCAGTTAGACCTGTTCATTTCCAATTTCCATCCATTTCCAATGTTCAAATTACTTCTAGAAGGGTATAGGTATAACCCAATAATTGTGTTCCTCATAATATCCTCATGATATCCTCACAATCATGTGCATACAGTGTTTTTCAAAACTATTCAAACCAGTGCGGCAAAACAATTGAAACCACACTAGCAAAATTAAACAAAGAAATCAAACAAACCAAACCACATAACCCCTACCAAGTTGTTGTATACTGGATAACAAGGAAACCAGTTCAGTTCCGTCCGTTTTTCACCCTTGATTGATACTGCAAGATTTCTGTCCCAAAGGTAGGACCATATGAGTAAATCCTCCCGATTCAAGTTTTCAGAATATTGAATTCTATTGAAAGTTGGTGTGAACCATTCTGCCATTTGGTTTGAAAGACTGTGCGAAGGAGTACGAAACTTTTTGAATTATTGGTTGTTTAATTTTGCTAGTGTGGTTTGAATAGTTTTGAAAAACACTGTACTTATAGTCTAGTACAGATGTCATTAATTAACTAAGAACCTCCATAACACTGATTGGGTGAGTTCCTATTAATAATAGCCGTTCAAAATACGCATTCGAAGTACGTATTCGAAGTACGCATTCAAAATACGCAGTTAAAATACGCAGTTAAAATACGCATTCAAAATACTCAGTCATCGTTAGGTGATCGTTAGGTGATCGTTCCTGGAAAGATCTATTTCATTGAGAAGCCCGTTAGAAGCATAATCCTTAAAGATACAGGCTAAAGCCCTTCTCAGGTCGCATAATAAGTCTAACACACTGTGTAGTACTATCTACCGGTGCTGCCCACTAATTCACATATACTAGTAGTACTGTCTAGTACTGTCTAGTACTGATTCTATACAGACCAGTATCCACACATCTTAGACACCTTTAAAAATTACGCAGTAGACATAGTCGTCAGTAGTAGTAGAGGTAGTCAGTAGTAGTAGAGGTAGTCAGTAGTAGTAGAGGTAGTCAGTAGTAGTAGAGGTAGTCAGTAGTAGTTAGTACTAGTAATAGTCATAGTAGACAGGCGAAAATAAGCCATATCCTGCATATGGCATATAGTAGCCACTGTTTAACACAACTTTTCTTTTCAAGGGCTTCCAACAAGGTGGTCCATACGGATTCACCTAAAGGATTCATCATATCCGAGGAAAATGGTTTTGAAGATATTGGTGGATCAGTGGACCTTGAGTTGAAATACTTATTTACGTTGTCGGTGCTCGTGCCTGGTGTTCAGGGATTGATTTACAATATCAGAGCCATGCGTATTCAGATAGCGTGGAAAGCGAATATAAGAAAGTTGGCATGTCTCGCGCAGCAACATTACACTCCTTTCAGGAAGCTTGCAAAAGAGCAGCACCTCAGGAATGCTTCTAGCCACGGAGACGGCTAAAGGGGAGACCCTTGATACATTAGCCATGAAAAATCATTCGAGATATGGACGGCCGAGTGAAGATCAATGGAGGGTTATCAAACAAATTGATGGTTTGAGACGAGATATACCTCATGTGAAATCAAGTCAGTGTGATGTGTGTGCAACCATGAAAGCGATTAATCACAAACCAGGTATCCACATCCCACATAGTCGACATAGTAGACATAGTCGACATAGTAGCCTCGGGACTTCTACAGGGTAGATGTACTATAAAGTCACTCTAATTTATCTACTACCCCTAAGTAGTTATATATCGTACACTACACTACTAAATACTAGTACATGATACAAAGAGGACATAGTAGTCATTGTAGTAGTAGTGTAGTCATTGTAGTAGTAGTGTAGTCATTGTAGTAGTAGTGTAGTCATTGTAGTAGTAGTGTAGTCATTGTAGTAGTAGTGTAGAGGAGAGTAGATACAGTATTCTTGGGGTTTCTAGAGAGTAGAAGTACTATAAAGCTACTACTAAAGCTACATATTAGTGTATAGTACTCATTAGACATAGTAGACATAGTAGACATAGTAGACATAGTAGACATAGTAGACATAGTAGACATAGTAGACATAGTAGACATAGTAGACATAGTAGACATAGTAGACATAGTAGACATAGTAGACATAGTAGACATAGTAGACATAGTAGACATAGTAGACATAGTAGACATAGTAATCATAGTAGTCATTGTACGGGAACTATGAGTACTTGGTAATATACAGAAATAATACATATACTAGACATACTAGAGATACACATTCAAGCTTTCCCCCCTTAAGAACCGTATGTGCAACTTTCACTGCTTACGGCTCAAACAATAAAATTTTTTATGGCCTTATATGTAAGTTAGCTTCCTTTCAGAATGAGTCATTTAACTCTATATTTTACATTACATAAAATCATGCGCTTTTTATATTTATCCTTTACCTTCTACACTATATAATAATTTCCATTTTATTAATTTTATATATTACTTCCTATAAAAATATAGCTATGTATAAGGCTTACCAAGTTTCCATAATAAGACTTTAATGAACGATCTAGATTATAGCTATATCCCGATGATTTTATTATTAAGTCATGTAATAATATCCGTAGCGTCGATATTATTTAAATCATATATAGTAACCAAAAACGGATCATGATACTTTCCTATAACGAGATTTTAATCCACTATTTTGATAAACTAATCATGTCGTTCTAACCTAGACCAGATCACTTATATCAGATAAAGTTTATAGCCCTTGTCATTCAAGCTTCATACAAAATAATTACTCATACTGCATGTTGAATTAGGCTTACAAATATGACTTTTATTGTAAAGGGTTTTCACCTTATTCTTATTACGAACTTATCTTGTCGCACCGCTACCTTCGGATCCTCACAATAAGACCGCCGTCGTTCATTTTTACCCGGAGCTGGCGGATGTCTCTACCAAAACCATGGTTGACATACTCGCTTACGACTATTTTCCGCTCCATGGTCTCCCGACTTCCATTCAAACAGATCGGCGACCTCAGTTCCCAAGCGATATGTTCCAATCCGTCTTGGCTCTTCGCCGTGTGGATTCTCACCTTTCGGTCACTCAGCAGCAGCAGTCGAATGGACGTGTGGAAAATCGGAACAAATGGATTGAAAACTACCTTCGCTTTTACATCCACCACAACCAAGACTGGCCGTCTCTCCTAGCCGTGGGAGAATATGTGCTCAATTCTCAGCCTTCTACGTCGCTTCACGGGAAATCTCCGTTCAAATTGGACCTTGGATATGTTCCGCCATCACCGTTACATTTGGAATTGCCTGTTCCGATTCAACACCTCAACCGCGATTCAGTGGACATTGCAGAAACACTCAAACGTGTGTACACGGCAGCAATCGCGGCCCACCAGGCTTCCTTCGATAAAGCTAAGACGTATTTTGACCGGAAACACAAGGACTTTAGCTTCCAGACGGGCCAACAAGTCTATGTGGAATTGAACTGTGTCACCGGTTTTCCAGGCGCCAGGAATTCCCAGCTTTCACCAAAACTTCGTTCCAAGTTCGCAGGTCCCTTTGAAATTGCCAAAGTTGAATCACCGGTAAGTTAAATTATCTATTAAATAATAATATTTATTAAACTAACACCGGCCAGATATCACTTATTATACTTACTTTTACTAGTATGCAATAAGCTATGTTTTTGGTAAACAGTCGCACGATTTATCTTGCCGAGTTCATTCAAAGTAGTTATCCATTCCCTTTTTGCTAATCATACCTGTGTCGGTCTACAGTACGGTTCATTTTTATTTTCTTGTTCTTTCACCCATCAATTTTATATTTGTTAGGATACTAGATACTAGATACTAGATACTAGATACTAGATACTAAATACTATATACTACATACGATATACTACATACTATATACTACATACTACATACGATATACTACATACTACATACTATATACTACATACTATATACTACATACTATATGTTATGTTCTTTATAACGTATGTTGGCTTAAACTCTTATATTCGTTGATGGTTCCTCTCTCGAGGAACCACAGTGGTTTATATAACTTTGAGAGAAACGTGGCATCGAAAAACTCTCCACCAGAACAATGGGAAGCACTGTTCTGGAATATTCGAAAGGAGGCCTTGGATTCACGGCGTTGTTACAACAATCAAATGCCGTGTCACGGCATTCGTACTAGTCACGACTAGAATCAGACATCGTAGGCTCCATATTGTGTCTATAGGTAGTGTACCACCTATAGTGGATCTAACACTATATACTAGATACTAGATACGATATACTATATACTAGATACTAGATACTAGATACTAGATACTACATACTACATACTACATACTACATACTACATACTATATACTACATACGATATACTACATACGATATACTACATACGATATACTACATACTATATACTATACATGGTGGTAATAGTAGTCACAGTAATATAGAGGACGCAGTAGACATTAGATAAGGTCCTATAGATGCTACACATACTCTACGGCCATTTATACTAAAGCTGAAACTTAATATACCACTGATGATACTCATAATACTACTAGTAATGTCTGGTACTGCTGGTACTGTCAACTAATATTACTACCTAGTACTATCTAATACGATCTAGAGTAGAGTCACTATTTGTTTTAGTCTAGTGTTATTGTCTAGTACTGTCCAGTGTATTCTTGTACTGTCAGTGTATTCTTGTACTGTCTAGTACTGTCCAGTGTATTCTTGTACTGTCAGTGTATTCTTGTACTGTCAGTGTATTCTTGTACTGTCCAGTGTATTCTTGTACTGTCTAGTAGTCACTGTTCCAATCCACCACTACTGTAGCCTACTAGAATTGTACACGATGATGTATATTAAGTATACGGCTTAGATGAAGGTCTCGTAAGCAACAGGAGCCAAGGTCTGAGGCTCGTTTCCTTCACAGGACACGACCTTGGCAGGTCTTGGCTGAGCAGGTTGTCTCTTAAGGGAAACCTGGGTGCCGTTCTCCTTGGCCTCCAACTTCTTGGCAGCGTTAGACTTGACTCTGTCCAAGAACTCTTGACGACAAGCAGAGTGCTTGATGTGCTCCACTCTCAAGTTGACCTTCTTCTCAATGTATCTGTTGCCAACCACCTTGTTGATGATAACACCCACGGAGGTCTTGGTCACATTGAAGATGATACCGGTCTTTCCGTGGTAGTACTTGTGAGGCATACCCTTTTGGATGGATCCATTGGCCTTGATGTCCACAATGTCTCCGATCTTGTAGGTCTTCAAGTACGTCGACAAAGGAATGGCTCCGTGCTTTTTAAAGTCACGTTGGAACATGTAACGCGTACCCGATCTGTATCCCCGACTATAGGTTAGTATCACTCAATAAAACCCAGTGGAATGGGTGGTAAATTGTCTCATCGAAATGTCTCATAGAGGTTTAAGTAGTCTCATAGTGGTATCATAGTGGTCTTCAGGGTATCGTCTTGAAGTCACTTATTCCAATTTTGATTGTGCCTCTGATGGACTTTGATGGCTTGCCTATGCTTGGCCTTGTGTGGGTGTACATACGATTTACCCATCTTGATGTATAGTTGTTGGTGTAGGTCGAAAGAGCGAGATTTTTTCTCTTTTCTCAGGGCCACCAAACAAAATTTTCAGGCCTGCAGATGGATGCGGCGCGCGGACGGCAGATAGTCGCAGGTGCACGGGTCTCTTGCTCCCGCGCGCCTTTTCGCCCCACGTGTTTCTTAGGGCACCAGACCTAATCCACTGGACATAGCACCACAGTCACACCAGACCACACCAGACCACACAATAGGCCACCACAATAGACCACCACAATAGACAATAAACAATCCACCATAGACTGTATATAATAGAATAGACAGAATGGAGTAGACTCTAGAGCTAGTAGTTTAGGCTGTGCATGGTCTAGACCAACAAATGTATAGGCTGACAGTATAGCAATGACCATACACCATATACTCTTGAGCATGTACTGTATAAAGGCTGTAGCCATACAACTGTATACAGCATGGAGGAGAGTATTATAGAGTGGTATTGAAATAGACTTTGGATCTCTGTCTCTGTCAGTCCCTCTCACTGTTCCTGTCTCAGTCTCAGTCTCAGTCTATCACAATATGTTTCTGAACAAGGTATCTCTGAAATTTCTCAATGGGCAATGTCTCAATGAGTACCTCCCATTGGTAATTATTCATGTCAATATCTCAGAATATGTCACCTTTCAATAAATCATCTTTCAATGTAATCTCTCATAGTAAGTCTCTCATAACAAGACTCTCATAGTAAGTCACATATAATAAGTCTCTCATCGTTAGTCTCTCATTAGCAATATTTTAGAAGTGCCTCTTGACGAGATAATTTTTCATAGCATAATTGCTCAATGAGTAATCCTTCAATAAGCTTATCCTTAAATAAGGTAATCTCTCAAATGACCCTCAACAAGTACTCTCTCGAGATAAGCAGTCTTAAGGAATTCATCCATAAGGAATTGATCCATAAGGTATTACCTATAAGGAATTCATCCATGAGGTATCTACCCATAAGGTAATTTCTCAGATGAGGTAATTTCCACCTTGGCAAGTTCATTTGTCATAAAGTAGTCTTTCATAGTCTCTCAGTGCCTCTAGCAAGAATCTGAATTTCGAAAATGATCAATAATCTGATAGTCCGACTAATACTCAGTCTATGGATCCAGCTTCAGAGTCTTCACCAATTTCCACACCTGAAAATATAATTATTCACTGTAGCCTTCCAGGAAAACAATATGGCTTTTTTTTCCTCCAAATTATTGGCTGATCCAGTTGAGCGATTCCTGGATTGACTGATTATCCACTATCTGGCAGCTGCAAAACCGTACCTCATCCAACATCCATCAAAATATGAGTTCTTGAACCTTCTCGAAAACCAATTCTCGGCTCTTCCAAAAGACCCACCAGCTTCATCTTTTTTTTTTCAGTAGATTTCCGAAATTCCAGAATATCCCTCTTGACTCGGCCACTGGCTTGAACCGTTCCTAAATGCTGCTGCGTACTGCATATACCACATCTTCTCATCATCACAACCATTCACAACCTCGTCCCAATTCCGCCATGGACAAAATATTGGTGTTGTATCCCAATGAGGCCAATTTGGATGAGATACTCGAGAAGGCCAATAAGCAGAATGCCAAGATTGGCCCCTTGCTGGCCGTAGTCTTGCTTGGCCCTCGACTCCCTCCCACTCCACCAAAAGTCCTGCCCACGGCGCCCACATACTTCTTCTCCGACCAAGGAAAAGAAGGCCAGTTCCTGGATATCGCCCCGAACTATACTTGCATCCATGCCCCTGCATCCAGCCCCGCCTTCTTACGTCTCCCGTCCAATATCACTTTGGCCTTCATAGATGACTCGGTCAAGGCTGAAAATGACAAAGAGTGTCCCGAGATAAATGTGCTTGCAGATATCCTCTTCACCTACCACTGGCCTTCGGCGATTGCAGCGCAGGAGAAACTCTCCTTAGTGGCCAACCGTGCTTTGGATCCTGTAGTCAAGCAGCTCCAGCCTCGGTACCATTTCTCTGCTGGGGCCGGTGGCCGTCGATACGAGCCAGCTCCATTTTCATGGTCTCCCCAACGCTTGTGTCGCTTTGTTTCGCTAGCGAAAGAAGGTTCGGGGGAGAAATGGTTCTATGCATTCCTGATCTCCAATGCTGCCGATGAGCCCAAAGAGGGACCGAATCCATATGAGGTAGCCAAACGTAAGAGGGAGGAACCGGAATTTATCCAGGATAAACAAGCTCGTGTGCAAGAAAGAGGTCCCCGCCATGTTCTGCCCTTGGAGTGTTTTTTCTGTCTTGCAAACCCCAAGTTGGAGAGTCACATGATCGTGAGTATTGGCCAATTCTCATATGTCACCATAGCAAAAGGGCCGTTGACCCTACAAAGCAGGGCCTTGGGAATGGCGGGCCACGGAATTATAATTCCCATCGACCACCGTCCAAAACTAGCCTTTGCTGACCTCAACCTAGTTAAAGAAATAGCGGATTTCAAAAACAGCCTTGTCCGCATGTTCGATGCCCACAACCACGATGTGGTGTTCTTTGACTTCAATCGAGACGACAATGTGCACTACCACATCCAGTTTATTCCTGTTCCAAGGGGTGTTTTGGGCCCAGATGCTGCAGACTTTAAAAGTGTTTTGGACGAGAAGGTCCAGTACCACAACGACAATTTCTCCCGGAACCGGAACAGCGAGTTGCATTTCAAAGAGGACCACGACAAACTGTATGAAGGTGATAGTCTCCGATTCTCCATCTATATCAACAACAAAAAGCTTGCGCTAGTTTCAGCCCTACACGGACCCGTGGATTTGCAGTTGCCCAGAAGAGTCATGGCCATATTGTTGAGAATGCCAAAAAGAATCAAGTGGGACAGATGCAGGCAATCCCAGGCAAAAGAAACCCAAGAGTGTGAGCAGTTCAAGCAGGTGTTCAGTCCTTTCGATCCAACCCAGGGCCAGTAAGAAGCCTCAAGTAAATAGCCCACGAATGTTGGTTCAATAATCAATTATTAATAATCCAATAGCTTGATAGACTAAATGATTCATTAAATAGACTATCCAATAGTTTGGTGATACAAATCAATGTTCCAATATCCCGCAAATCCAATAATCCCTTCTTTCAATACATCAGATGATCTAATAATCAAGCATTCAATCAATGGGTGCTATGAGTATTCCAGTAATCCCATTATCCAACCATCCAGTTATGCCTAATTCCTTAAACCAAATAAGTAAAGAACCCACTAATCAATACTCAGTAATTAATTATTGGGAACTCCATTAGTTCAGTGATTCATGTATTGAACAAAACATGAACTAAAATCCAATATCACATATTCTATCCAGTATCTATCCAGTATCTATCCAGAATCCAGTATCCAATACCAATACCAATATCAGAAATTCAATATCACGAAGTCAATATCCAATATCCAATATCCAGCATCCAGCATCCAGCATCCAGTACCCAGTACCCAGTATCCAATACCAATAAGCAATGAACAAAAAACCAGTAAACAATATCCAATATCACATATTCAATAAACCAGTAAACAATACCAATGAACAATAATCTAATGACTCAATAGTTTAAGTGATTTGATTAACCAATAATCTAATGACTTGATAATCCATGAATAGATAATTCAGTGCTTGCCTCTTTCAACCACATCAATGGCCACAGTGTATTCATGAAAGCGCAGTACTAGCCACGACTGCATCATACCGAAAGCTTTAGATCCAACTGATCAAAAAAAGGATGCTTTTTCGATTCGCGGATTCGCCGTTTATATAGTATTTGAAAGTGGGGTTCAGGGGCTTGAGCTGTTTTGCAGCCAACTCGCTTCCGCATATAAATATGCGCACTTTCTCCCCACCCTAATTATTTACAGCTACTTTTTGAATAAACCCTAATATTATGTATATGCGCTTAATTGGTGGTTTTAGAAATTAATTACTAATCAAGACCATGGAGAGGGCTATATGCAGGCACATATTCAACCAGTCTATCTGTATAATGCAAAATGACAAATTGGACGAATGGCACGGAATTCTAGGGGGTTTTGAGGAAATTATGAGATATTGGACGGAATTACGGGGAACCGCTCCAGGAAATGAACACACACACATATATATATGTTTCCGAGTTCTTTCCTTTCCCTTATTTAGCTGCCTCTTGCATGCACCGCAGGCAGCTACAAAAGAAGAACCACTCCGATAACATCTTCCTTCTTTCAACAACATCTTCATCACTAACTCCATAGCTGATACACAACTCGTCTCCTTTCAGAACCGCACAACTTGTCCGGAACTCATAGCTGGCTCCCGTCCGGGTTTTCTCCACATTGGGAGCACATGTGTGGTTGAAAAAAGAGCCCAGAGGATATACGCCAAACCCAAAGAACTCCCGCTCTTCTCCCGGTTGCGTGGTTGGAGACCATATCCCAAAGGCATTGGTGAGGTTGCGGCCAATGATGTCTCGTATGTTCTGTGTGTTAACATAGCGTACCAATTGCGGGGCACTTGCTAGGCGCACGAGCTTATAGATGTTGATATATGAGCGACCAAGATACGGGTATTTCTGGACTTTTTCCTGCTCGGAAGATTGAAGAAGGTGAAAAAGCTGTTCTTCAAAGAACTCTGATTGCAGAGTCTCTGATGGTTCTGGGTCTCGACTTCGAGAAAGTGACGTTTTATACTGCGTATAAAGCACTCCAAGAACATAGCGAATTTCGCCATAGTCGTCCTTGTTCACCTTGGGGTACAAGTTCCTTCGTTTAGAAGCCTTGGTGGAAAAAACCTTCTTTTCCCACTCGGCCACAGCTGTCCATTCCTGTTCCAAGTTGGAGGTATCTTCTGGATAATCGTCGTCTCCTTCACACTGCAAGTACAAGGTTTCAAGTGCACAGAGTGAGGTTGAGAGCACGGATTCCGGATCGTATTCTCCGAAAGCCTCCAAACATTCCTGGGAGCAAAAGTATACCTTGCCGTCGATGCGGAACTTGAGGGTTTTTCCATCATGATACTGGAAGCACCATGTGCAGACCTCTTTTCGAAATGGCCGGACGACTGCACTTCCAACCGGCTGGCGGGCTCGGAGAAGGACCGTTTCGGGTGGTATATCCGCTAGGGCAAAGCACCCACGGCCTCCATACTTGGTGGTGCCGACCTCGAAATAGCTGCTTAGGCCTTCCAAGAGGTCTTGTGTATCAGAAGAGGCTGAATCTTTTGGAGTGCTATTGGATGCAGGAGAAATAGAATCTTCATTATTTCTGCCCAAGCTGAGCAGCTCCATATCTAGAGAAGTCCCATTGACTAAGTGGGCATCGCTAGTGGAAGACATCTAAGGAGGATGGAGAAAAGGGTCATCGGAAGCGGCATGTGTTGGATGCAGGCACCTCGCTAAAACCCATGTTGGTGTGTGCAGGATATCAATGGTATCAAGGGTGATGGGATGAAATCACGTGGATTAGCCGATAACCACCCATTGCCTCACCCTGGAGTCTCATTGATTTCTGAAGAGTTGGATATTTTTTTGATGAAAGTGTGTTATTTGCAAATTGGAAATTTCAAGATCCCGAGATCGAGGAAACGGAAAGAGGAAATCAAAAAGGTAAAATAAGGAGCGGAATGAGAGAAAGTGAGAAAATACGAAGGAAGACAGAGCAATTGAGTAATTAGGGAAAGAATTAGAGGATAAATCTGGAGAGGAATTATCAGAGGAAAGGAAAGGAAAGGAAAGGAAAGGAAAGGAAAGGAAAGGAAAGGAAAGTAAGAAAATCAGAAAAGAAATTTGGAATGGATGTGTTCTTGGATACATTATAAGCAATTGAACGGGGACTGGAAAGCAAATTAAAAAAAAAAATTAAGGAATTCAGCTGTGACGAATTGACAACTACCAGGCAATTCCAGATGTAGGAGACTGCCCTATTCGGAAACATTCCATTGATGCCCATTGGCGTGAAAACGCCTCCCAGTCTACGTCAAGTGAACCCATAAAAAGCTATTGGAGATGTGATAGAACGAAAATTGATTATGATATTGGAAGATACATTGTGAAGAAATGGAGGATGGGTTTGCCTAGCCGAGGAGGACATCGTTGAGCTTATAGAGCACGGCCCAGAGCTTCCCCAGCCTGCGGGGATTGGCCTCTACTTCAGCTAGCTCGATGGCCTCCTCCTCATCGATCTCGTCCTTTCCAGTGGTGATATCGGCCTCCATATCCGATCTCCAATGGGTTTTCCTATAGTACTTCCAGCCGAAATAGAGCATGATGCAGAAAATGGGTGCAGAATACGAGGTGAAAAAGTTGGATGCGTCCAAGTTGCCAGGGAAAAACACCCAGAAGCCATTGAACACAAGCACGATGATGTTTAAGAAGAAACCCCAATAGCAGGCCCACGGAGTCAAGTACTTGGGGATCTTATAGAACTTGTCGTCCTGCTGGTCGGAGTTCTGCGCCTTGACGGCCCTCTTGAACTTGAAGTAGCACATCCAGATGATCGCATATGTGCACAAGATTCCGGTGGTGGCAAGGTTGAGGAACCAGTTGAACGCCTTGTTACCTTGCTCGGACACACTCAAGAACGAGAGGCACGAGATGAGCATAGAGAAGCCCACTGCCACAATTGGGCATCCGTTCTTCAAGCACTTGGAAAAGATCCGGGGCAAGTAGCCAGCCAAGGCTGCAGCGTATGCACTTCTGGCAGCTCCATAGGCGAAGCTATTTCCACAGGACCAAGAAGAAGTCACCACCACCGCATTGACCAACGAATCCAAGCCATGCACACCCACGGACTTGATGCCTATGACCCAAGGCGAAGAGGCAGCACCGGACAATTCGGCCGACGCCACCAAAACCGGGTTATTGGATGCACACAACGTGTTCATGAAGAAAATTCCACCGATATAGAAGAGGTATACTCGGATATACGTTCTCCTGGCAGCTAAAGGAATATTCTTTCTAGGTTGGGTCACTTCACCGGCAATCATGCCAAGCATATCTGCTCCACCACAGGCAAAGGCAGCATAGATCATGACCTTACACACACTCAAGAACTTGCCAGTGTTGCCTTCGACCAAGTATTCCTTGAAGAGGCCACCCTCAGACCAGTGCCGAAAGCCATAAGCATCTCTATTGGGAGCACCTCCACACATGGCCACGAGAGAGAAACACATCAAGCCCACAATCAAGATCACTTTCAAGATGGACGCGAAAAACTCGATCTCGCCATACCAATTGACACCAAAGACATTGAAGAACAATATGGACAAGATGCATATGGCTATGAAGATGGCCGGCGACGCATCGGTCCAGTAGCTGATGACCGCAGTAAAACCCACCACGTCCACGCAGATGAACATGAGCGAGGTGTAGAGGTAAATGATGGTCACGGCAAAGCCCATGGCGGGGTCGAGCCAACGCGCAGCAAAGTGGAGAAACGAGCCCTTGATGGGCAAATACGTGCACATCTCGCCCACGGCCAACATCAAAGGATACACCATGGTCACGGCATAGATCAGGAAGCCAATGAAGAGAGCGAGCGAGCCCGAGGTCATTAATGGAACCTTCAAGCCCACATATAGACCCGACCCGATACTCTGGCCAATGATCATCAACGACACATGCCGAGTCAGCAACTTGCGCTTGGTGGAACCATATTTATCTGCGTCGAAGCAATCATCGAAGTCGTCTGCATTAGATGCAATGAACCTGCGGTTGGGCAGAACCAACTGCTCCACGTCCACCTTGAACAGCTGCTTTTCCTTGAGCGAGCTGCTAGACATGGTTGAAAGAAGAGAGGGGGATGGTGAGGAGAGGGGGAGAGTGGAGAGGAGCGGGAAAATGCCTTGGAACCCTTTGACTCATGAAAGAGAATGTGCTATTATATACGGACCTAGTGAGCGCGGGATGCAAGATAAGCGGCATTGTGCATGTGGGTAAGCACTAGGAAGTCATGCCTTCAGGGTCTTTGGCACCATGTGAAGAAAGGGGCGATTTTTTTTTCTTGTTCCGATTGATGCGCTTCTCCAAAACAAGGAGCGAGTTTTAACATTGGGCGTGCTCGTCCCAATCCCTGTGCCGGTGTCGTGCCTGGCTGCTGGGGCTCGTGACTCTGGAGCGACTAAACCCTTTGGATTCCGCTTGTCATTGTGTGACCTCCATTGGTCCGAGAATTCGAAGGATCATCAAAAGTCAACTTATTAATCTTTTGGTTGATCTCGTTGATCTTGTTGATTGATCTTTGACCCATGACATTCATTGAAAAGACCAAAATCTATTACTTCAATGAATTGGATTATCGAGCCAATCTGGCTTTATTTGTGATGGTGACCCGCATGTGGATGACTCGCATTAACTGGGTGACTCGGACCGATGACTACGGTGCTGGAAACCTTAACGCCGTTAAGCCAAATTAGGGTTTAAAATCAGGGTTCAAATAGCCCTAGGCTAATGATTCTGGGTCCAAGATAGGGGGGTCCGTGTGACTGGGCTCACATGACCGGGAGGCTCTGGCCAATCAGAGGAGGAAAGGCACTGGGGTGGAGACAGGGGTCTGGAGAATCTCTTGGTGTCGTATTGCGAAATACTGGCGATGACTTTGGGAAGATTTTGAGTTCTCGGGAACAACTTCCATTTGAGAAAACTGGGGGTCTGTTTTGGTATGCGAGTAGAGGCCTCACGACACTTTTTTAAGATACGTTAATTACAGAGACATAATGCGCACGCAGAATCATAGACACTTTAGAGTAATATTTTTTTTTGACCTACGTAATCGTGAAGAATAGGCCAGCCATGAAATTGACTATAGGAGACTGTATATAGTCACACGCGGGTTGTATACACTCCTAACATAGAGCCTGCATACTATATTGATTCGTGGTTTCTTCGAGGAAGGATGGCCAGTTTGGCTCATGTTCGAGTGAAAGTTGTTAGCTACATTGGTATTATGGGTGAGTAGTTTCAGTGCCAGTTTCAGGACTCTCACGGGGAACTCAGGGCTCGTAGGGGAATGCGGGGCAGAAAATAAAACCCGGGGATTGTATACAGGTCCGAGAACTGTGTGCAGACCTGGGGTATTATATACAGTATCGACGCCCGTCTCCCCGCCCCCCACCATTGACTAGCGTGTTTGATCTTACCCCCCTTCCCCTATTATTAGAAGCATATCATCTTTTATCCGGTACCCACCAGCGTATTTCTCTCTCAAGTATGACCTGAAAGAGCAAGTGCATCCACTACCACGTCACTTGTCTCCAGACCCAACTGTATCTTCCCATTACATCCCCACACAGTCTACCATCACAGTCTACCATCACAGTCTACTGTCACAGTCTACCATCACAGTCTACCGTCTCCACATACTTTATACAAAGTCTACGTAATATAAATAGTCTACATAGTCTACATAGTCTACATAGTCTACATAGTCTACATAGTCTACATAGTCTACATAGTCTACATAGTCTACATAGTCTACAATCTCTACATAGTCTACAATCTCTACATAACCTACATAACCTATATAATCCACATACTCTAGAGAATGTAGAGACAGTTACGGTACATACTGTACACACTTTATATAGTCTGTATACTCTAAAATAATCTATACACTCTACACAAATAATCTACAACTGTTTGCAGTCTCTACAAATACTCTGCTTAATCTATAGACTCTCTAGACATACTTTAGACATACTCTTAAAAATAATCTGCACATACTGTACACTGTACAGCTGTTAACAACTAATCACAGGTCAGTATTTATAGCCAGTAGAGTAGTTAGGAGTATAATAATAGTAAAGGAAAAGTGTAGCAATAGAAGAGTAGTAGTAAGTATCACAATAATGGTATAGGAGTAATCTATAGTTTAAAGGTGGTGTAGTCAGTGGCATAAATGTAGAAGTAGTATGAAGGTAGAGTAGTCGGTAGTATAACAATAGCATGGGAGTTGTCAGATCCACCGTAAGTAAATTGATACCTATGGAGGTATTATGAAGTCTCTCTGCCCGATCCTAACAAGGGCTATTGCAAACGCCGTATCATGGCGTTCGGCCTTCGCCAATGATGGGCTGTTTTTGAAGATGCCAGAACAATCACCACTATTGTTCTGGTGATGCGTTTTTCAATAACACGTTTTTTTTCAATAGTCATATAAATTGCACTGGTTCCTCAGAAAGAGGATCTATCAACGGACAAAATAGATAACTTGGTACATAACGTTCAACAAGAATCTAACAGGAGTTGTATAAAATGATATGGGAGTAGTATAAAGTAGAGTAGTCAGTGGCATGAAGGTAGAGTAGCAGTCAGTAGTATGATAGTGTAGGAGTTGTGGTAGTATAAAGTAGTTGAGTAGTCAGTAGGATAAAGGCAGAGTAGTAGTAAGTAGTATAACAATGGTAGGGTAGTAGTCAGTAGCATAGCAATTTTATATGAGTAGTCAGTATAGGAGTAGTATAGGAGTAGTATAATACTAGTATAGGAGTAGTATAATACTAGTATAGGAGTAGTAGTATAATACTAGTATAGGAGTAATAGTATTATGGTACCGTAGTACAAGGTACACTAATATAGTATAAAAATGTCCTGCAAATTCAACACCTCCCTTCAAAGAGAATTTCCTAATTCATGTCTATTGGCCTAAAAATCTTGGTGTTGAACGAGCCTACTGCAGCCTTTCCAAACCTACAGTAGTAGAATAGAGCAGAAGATTATAATAGTATAGTAGTCAGTATTAGTCAGTATTAGTCAGTATTAGTCAGTATTATTGGTAGTCATTATTAGTCAGTATTAGTCAGTATTAGTCAGTATTATTGGTAGTCATTATTAGTAGTCAGTCTTATAGTGGGAAGTAGTAGATGGTGTGTAGTCTGTGGGAAGTAGCCAGTAGCCTGTGGTCTGCGGGAAGTAGCCTGTGGTCTGTGGTCTGTGGTTTGTGGTTTGTGGTAAGTAGAGAGTAACAGAGAAGTACAATAATAGTATAGTATAGTAGTGTAGAGTAGTAGGGATAAAAGAGGGTGTTTAGAGTATACGGTAGAGCAGTAAAAGGAAGTATTCAATAGTATCATAATCTCAATGGATCGTAGCACATAACACCTGGCTACTTTACCACTTACAATACCATGGAATCCCACTGACTCGCATACTTAGGATCTCAAAAAATCCCTTCATTCCTAACTTCAAGTGGAGCACTGAGAACTTTTATCCCAAAATCATTCACTCTATGGCCTCGAGAGTGAATGATTATATTATCCTTCTAGTTTTTCTGACTTTGAGGGTTCAGTCATAATCCAGCAAATGGTAGCTTCAGCTCTGCTTCAAAAATGCTTCAGCTCTGCTTCAAAAATGCTTCAAAAATGCTTCAAAATTATCTGAATGAACAGTTTCTCTCGTACTGAGTTCATTACTATTCAACAGTAATACATTAGTTGCGTAAACCAACATATCTCACGTCGCTCATGTTCCCTACCAGTGAGTGAACAATAGTGGGGTAGTCGGTATTATAGTGGTAGAGTAGTCAGTCAGTAGTCAGTAGTCAGTAGTATGTAATATAGAGTAGAGGCGTATTATAGTAAAGGGTGGTAAAAGAGAGTGGAGAAGATGGCACCAATCAGTCAAAGACCGACCAAGCATGCAAGATCAGCTGCTTCTCCAAACCGTTCGCTCAACCATGGGCCAACAAGGATACCAACAACATTACAAAACATGGCACAGTGAGTAGACCATAGGTATATACTATAGTGTAGACTATAGCCATGGAAGAAGTAGAAAACTAGGGTACAGAGTGAATATAATAGAACTATATTATGTAACACCATGGACTATAGAGTATAGTATAAGTATGGAGTATATTTATAGAGTATAGTATAAGTATGGAGTATATACTCAGAGTCCATCAGCTGACTCTGGGTAGAGAGTATACATCCAGATTTGTAGCTACATACTATGTAATAGGGGTATAGACTATGGGTGTAGAGTAGGTGTAGAGTAGGTGTAGAGTAGGTGTAGAGTAGGTGTAGAGTAGGTGTAGAGTAGGTGTAGAGTAGGTGTACATAAGGTGTAGAGAATAGGTATGGAGTACAAGAGAGTAGAAGAGTAAAGCAGACTAGTAGTTGGTATTAGTAGTCAGTCAGTAGAAGTATTGTAGGAATATAGAAATAGTAGTTCCAGTAGAGCAGTAGTAGAGGAGTAGTCAGTAGATGATTATAGTACTACTTTAGCAAGACTAACAATAGTCGCTTTAGGACTGGTGGAACAATATAGTAGTAGAGTAGTAAGTCCTGTCTGATCTGATGTTTCTCATTAGTACCTACTACTGGTCTATTTCTTTACTAGAGCACCCGCCTGATACCCCACATTCTCTATTTGCCAGTACTATCCAAACCCCATCAGTACCTACTACTGGTCTAAGACATTGTACTAGTATCTGTTATGTTCTTTGATGCATTTAAGCTTAAATGATACTATGTTCATTGAGGGTTCCCCAAGAAGAGGAACCGGAGGTGCTTATATGACTTTGAGAGGAACCGGGGCGGCTTATATAACTTTGAGAGGAAACGTGGCATTCAAAAAAACTCTCCCGTAGAACAATGGTAAGGATTATTCTAGAATATTGACGCGGTGTTTGCAATGGCCATTATTAAGATCGGACAGAGTAGGTTTCATAATACATCTAAAGACAGGGTCCTGTCTATCGTGGATCTAACAGTATCCCCCTTGATTGGTCTGTAGTACTACTTAACTCTGTAGCTAGTATCCAGGACTAGTGTACTTTTCTCACGGAGAGTAGAGTAGTATTATCCCCGTACAGATATCAGAGTGGTAGTGATTTGGTATGGTAATTGGTTGGTAGGTCAGTGGTGTAGCTCTATAGGGACTAGAGTGGTGGATATAAATAGGTCTTATGGCAGGGAAATGGGGTCAAGTCTGGAGCCGTATTAAAGCAGATATTGGTGAAGAATGAAAAGCCCAAGTGGTTCATGGCACAATCACATTGATTATATACTCTCAAAAAGCGAAGACATACACTTAGGCTGGTCTGGAGTGGTTTTCAAAGCAGGATATAGTGTCTTTTTTTAGCACACGGTGGTCTTTAAGGATACTCATACAGCCAATGGGAAAGTCTATTTAAGATTAGAGTTAGAAAGACTTCAGTCAGAGTCAGACACACCCTCAGAGTCAGTATCAGTATCAGATCAGTATCAGAGTCAGTACCAGATTAGTATAAGATCAGTATCAGATTGGTATCAGATCAGTATCAGATCAGTATCAGATTAGTATCAGATTAGTATCAGATTAGTATAAAATCAGTATCAGATTAGTATAAAATCAGTATCAGATTGGTATCAGATCAGTATCAGATTGGTATCAGATCAGTATCAGAGTCAGAGTCAGAGTCAGTATCAAGGGTATATCTCTGGTGTAGTTTCTCTAACTACTAGTGAGTTGGTCTCCGGACTACTATCACTATAACTCTCTAGTAAAGTACATACTAAAACAACCCAAACGAAAAACTTTGACTAGTGTAGACTCCTTTTCGGAGACTACATACTACTGTAGTATACTACTGTAGAGTAAATAGTAATAGACTAATGTAGACTACAAATACTGTAGTATACTACTGTAGAGTACACCGTAATAGACATTTTACTGTAGACTACATAGTAATATACTCTTAGCCTTCATTAGTGGTAGACTACATACTACTGTAGAGTATAATGCTAGTACACTATTTGAAGAGAGACCCGGCATAGCTGAAATATCAGCCAAAGACAATTACCTTAAGATTGAATATCAAGTTGAGTAGTGAAGTAGCATGTCATTCCGTCCATGAATACTGTACTCATATACTGATCTATACTATACTATACTATACACTGATCTATACTGTACTCATACACTGAACTATACTATACACTGAACTATACTATACACTGAACTATACTATACACTGATCTATACTATACACTGATCTATACTATACACTGATCTATACTATACACTGATCTATACTATACTATAAACTGATCTATACTGTACTCATACACTGATCTATACTGTAATACTACACTATACTATACTACTACACTAGGTTAATATGACTTTCTGAGTCTGGTCCAAGGTTACCCGGCTTGGTCGGTACTATACTAGCTAATAGTAGTAGTAGTAGTAGTAGTAGTAGTTCAGTACTTACATTAAACTGCACTAACCACTTCTATTAAGTGGAGCTTTCCATTGACTAGTGATTCATGAACAGCACTATATACTCGAACGATCAATCAATGTTTGTCTGCTTTCGTAGAATTCTGGTGTAGTAAAATCAAATATCAGTGAATTGTGTGTATATGATTTTATGTTCAGATGGTTCAGTCTGTGTGAGATTAAATCTACAGTATAGTCTTCAATGTCCCAGACTGTATAAGCCAGACTGATAGTACTGTAAGACTGATAGTACTGTAAGACTGATAGTACTGTAAGACTGATAGTACTGTAAGACTGATGGTACTGTAAGACTGATGGTACTGTAAAACAGTCTGAAGTTTGTTATGTGACAATCATGTATTTCTGTATTGTTGGAACATGTGAGGTGTCAAAATATGAGTGCAGTAACCAGTACAAAGATAAGTCACCGGTTTGAACAGATGTGGACTGGACAAGTCCCACATGTTTCAAGGATGTTAAGTGCAGAAAAAAACAACAAAAAAAAAACAAGGGTATATATGTACGATGAGGAGATACAGTCATCTTATCATGCACCGTCTTTTACGAGACTCCGGTATCGGATGTGGTAGTCCCGAGAGACTGTGGTTCCGAGAGACTATATAGAGAGGGGATCCCCCTCAAAATTTAGGGGAATTAATTATCAACAGAGGAAGACATCAAGTCGTTTTCAGTACTAGAAATATTATGGAGTCAGCTCAGTCTGAGAATCTTAGGGATGTACGGGCTGTGTTCAGCGGTTTTTAGTA
Organism: Metschnikowia santaceciliae; assembly: GCA_002374485.1. Lineage (NCBI taxonomy): Eukaryota > Fungi > Ascomycota > Pichiomycetes > Serinales > Metschnikowiaceae > Metschnikowia > Metschnikowia santaceciliae. Next base: position 73,450 of record NKZN01001578.1, on the reverse strand, counting down.
TGGTATACACATAGATAAGAATGGAAGTGAATGAGATGATTACTAAGGTTCCCAACTATATGACTATAGTCTATCTTTGGGAGCCAATGACATATCCGCTCCGGTTTATGTGATAGTAGATGATATATCGCAACGGGTACTGAGGGTGTGTTGCAGAGGAAGTGGCTGCGAAACTACGCGCACACCTGGTAGCACCCTCAAGAAGAGCCACCATTTGAAGCCAGCCCCAAATTGATGGCGTCACCCCGTCCATTTACTGCACCCCTCATTTCTATTTTGCAGAAAATACCAGGAGATATCTACTACACTCTACTACTACACTCTACTACTACACTCTACTACTACACTCTACTGTAATACTACCGACTACTCTCTACTGTAATACTACCGACTACTCTCTACTGACTACTGACTACTGACTACTGACTACTGACTACCGACTACCGACTACTACACTCTACTGACTACTACACTCTACTGACTACTACACTCTACTGACTACTACACTCTACTGACTACTACACTCTACTGACTACTACATTCTACTGACTACTACACTCTACTGACTACTACACTCTACTGACTACTGACTGACTACTGACTACTGACTACTGACTACTGACTAATGACTACCTATTGAATTTCATCAGTAGCCATTCTAGTTTTTGGCTTCTGCTTTATTGGTACATTCACGTGACTCAAGCTTATACTAGATTACGGCCTAAACATAATACTTCTCTACTCTATGACACATGCTGAATAAGTATACCGGTATTTATGATTAGTTCATACTCAACGATAACTTCATTTGGTACTACTATACTATTGGTACACTGTTAGATCCACCATAGGTGAGCTCTACCTATTGAGGTATTTGCACCTACGCTGTCTAATCCTAGTGGCCATTCTAGGAGTCACAATATTCGCAATCAAGAGATTACAATAAAGTAATATGAAACAGTATTCAATACTCTAGCAAAATATAAAGGCATTTGGTATAGATTGACATATACTAGTATAAGTAAGTAGTAAGTAGTAAGTAGTAAGTAGTAAGTAGTAAGTAGTAAGTAGTAAGTAGTAAGTAGTAAGTAGTAAGTAGTAAGTAGTAAGTACTTAGTGGTTATTCAGTTAGAAGGTAGTAGTAGTAGTAGTAGTAGTAGTAGTACTAAGTACTAAGTAGTATAGCATAGAGTAGTAAGTACTAGAGTGTACTAAGTAGTGCAGTGAGTAGTGTAGAGTACTGAGAGTGTTTAGACTACTATGATTTAAAGTATAAATTAGCATACTATAGAGTAGTAAAGTGTTAGATCCACCATGGTTAGTACTCTACCTATTGCGGTATTTTGAGCCTAGCTATCTAATCCTAACAATGGCTCTACCATCATTGTACGAGGTACTATGGAATGTGGTGAACCTGAGGTACCAGTGGAATCCTAAAAATCTACGGTCCTAGAATACTGTGGTGAGCTAGAACAATGGTGACTAGGCGACTCCGATGTCAACTACTTCAATAGTCCGAGTCCTCCATCTACGTAGCCCAAACCTCTCTCTGAAGAACCATCGGCGAATGAACATAGTAAACAGAGTATCTGATGTAACAACAAGAATCTGACAGACTCTGCATGAACAGATTCCACTGGACAGATTCTACTAGTCAGACTCTACTGAACAGACTCTACGTAAACTGTGTGGTGTCCAAATACAAAATATTGATACTATGAAACAATGGTTAACTGAATTTAACAGCTTAAAATATTTTTTTTTGGATCACCTCTATGGTCTTTTGGATGACTACTATCTAAACATATACAATAGGTTAGATAGGTCTAAAATGGACAGTGCACTACCAAGTAGTATTTTTTTCATGCTTTTGGTACAGTAACAATGGAGTTTCACCATTACTAATATCGGTTTTAAAAAATTAATTGTTGTTGTAATTTTTTGAATTGAAAGGTGTAATTTCTAGATGTGGGGGTATATGCAGGAGCTCGTATTGTAGATTCTTTAACTCCAGCTCAGCTAGGAATGCTGGGGAATCAGGTGGCCCATAGAGTAACCATGGTTTAAGGTCCAGACATCTCTTTTGACTATAAGATACGGATCTCATTGTTCCATCAAGATAAGTGAACACTTGAGCTGAGGTGTTTACTTCAGACATAGGCGGAGCCTCAATGTCAGTACAAGGAGATCTGGTGGGTTTGGATCTGGGACGCATCTTGGTATGTCTCCCTAGGTAGAGATATTCGATTAGTTAACTCATAACAGGTGTAGCGAAGGCCTCATTACATATATGGGAGTCGGCCTTCACTGACCCTTGGTTGTCAGGATAACCAAGACCGGGGAAACTAGTAGAGACGTGCCCTGCAAGCCTAGAGCGCCGTGCGCGCTCTTATTCGGTGCTATTTTCCAACACATATTGAATTTGTCTGTTACTGAGAAATATTGGACAGAAGGGGTCAAAAGAGACGGGAGTCAAATGAGACGGGAGGGAGAAGATTTTTTTATTTATTTGGATGCAGGATGATCTTTATTGAATAGAAAACCAAAAAAAAAAATATCTCTGGAGTCATAATATTTCTCGAGTGATTGGTGTGGGGATTATATGCAATACACAAATTTCTCTTATTATCCCTTATAACCACATAATGGAACGCCCCAGAGATGCTGGTGTAACCTCCTGAAACTGGACATTGATTAGGCACACGCTGATTAACAGCCGTAGAAAATAAAGTCTTGGCGGGGGCTGTGCCTAGACGATATCATATTTTGGAAAAAGAACATTGATGCCTGGATGCAGTACACGCATAATATGGCACACTTTATTCCACGAAAACAATGTTATAGATCCTTAGTGATGAGTGGCTTTTCTTATTGTGGTTGTCGGTGTTTATGTGTGATTATCTGTTATCTTTGTTGGCCATGATTTTATGATATTGTATTGATGGGGTACTCATTGTTTAATTACGCACATATATGTCCGAGACGGCCTAGAGTGGAGATAATGTAAGTTGGGGTATAAAATCAGCACTTGACAAATCCCCATATTTTTTTAGCCCCAGGAGAAATTTCAACATGTGGGGATCTGTTTTTGTATTTATTGATTGATTTGGGGGAATAAGTGCTGGACGAATATATGCTCACGTGAGGATCACATGAAGATCACGTGATATTACATTAACTATGACAAAGAAGTAACTTCCTAGTAAATTCTCAGTAAATTTTTCGTTGGTTATGAGTAAGCCGATATGGAGAGATTCAGATTTGTTGGTAATGAAGTCAGTAGTGCTTTTTTTAAAGAGGGGGGGGGTTTGTTGAAGAGGTGTTGATAAGTATGTGATCTGAGAGTGAGTGTTAGTTTCGTGTTGATATGTCAGGTACTCTGTTTAATATTCCATTCAGCGAAAAGTCCCCAGAAGAAGGGATCGGACTACGAAGTACTTAAGCAGTTGACACCGGAGTCGCCTGGTCAACCGTCGTTGCTAAGTGTTTGGCTTTTCATACTTACCCAGTGGCTATACCCCAAGGGGCGGCAGGAAACCAACAGGTCAGTGATGTTAGGCTCAAATACCGGATGGGTCATGAAAGATCCATATCGAATTTAACACTTCCGCTAAACATATGATACTTTACAGTCTAGTCTCTAGTCTCTACTAACCAAAGATATTCACTCTGTAGTCTCTAATGACCACATAACAGTCTACTCTGTACGGCAAACATAATACTCACTACTATATATCGTATTGTAGTTTTTAATTTATATAGAATACTGGAGTCTGTAGTCTTACTGTCTATTTTCCCATCTCTACTATGTACTCTTTAGTCTCTGTCTCTACTATGTACTCTTTAGTCCCTGTCTCTACTATGTACTCTCGTATCACTATAAACATATTACTCTAGTTTCTACTTTCTGCTCTGTCATCTTCATAATGAACATATGACCACAAGATAATCTACGTTTCACTATAAAAATATAATACTCCAGTCCCCAGTCACTACTCCATGTACTACTCCAGGCTCTATTAACCACAAACATTTACTCTCCACTATATAGTATCCAGTAGTCAGTATTCAGTAGGGGAATCCGAGTGGTTTATGTAGCTAGCCAGTGAATACCAGAGTGAAGCAGGGAGGTTAAACGCCATGTCACGGGGTAAGGTGAATCGGTGAGGCCAAGTCACGGGTTAAGATGCCATTTCGAGCCACTGGCATTCGTACACCCCTAAAATACCTCTATAGGTAGATCCCTACCTATGGTGGGTCTAACAATAGCCGTGGTATCAGGCAGAGAGGTTGCATAATAACCTCGTGGGTAGATCCCTACCTATGGTGGGTCTGGACTCCCCCCAGCCTCGATGTCGATTCATTTAGGCATTGGAAGGCCATGTGTTTGCGCATATTCTAAGTAGAGCTGGGGTGCGGTTGACCTCAAGCTTCCAGCTCGTACCGTAATAATTTCACCCAGCGGATGCTCGGTGGTAGGTCTGCCTCGTACCGATAAAAGGTAGCCTCGACTGGCTTTCTTATGTCCTAGAACTTCCTCCACTTCGACTAGTTCTGAGCCGTCTTTGTACCGTTTGAGTCCAACGTCGTGTGGTAGTGGGGTGAAGTATTCCTCGGGGATTTTCTTCTGTAGGCGTAACTGCCTAATGTGGAATACCTTGCAGCCTTTATATTGCGGTGGCATCACAAGTCGATAATTGACTGGTGACTCAACTTCCGCAATTTCGTATGGGCCTGCAAACTTAGATCGGAGTTTTGGTGCAAGTCGGGAATTTTTTGCATCTGGCAGCCCGGCGAGACAATTGATATCGACGTACACATTTTGGCCTGCTTGGAATTAAAGGTCCTTGTGTTTCTTGTCAAAATAAGTTTTAGCTTTATCAAAGGAAGCTTGGTGGGCTGCTAAAGCCGCAGTGAGACTCCTGTGAAGGGTCTCTGCGATGTCAACGGAGCCACGATGGAGTGATTGGATCGGGACTGGGAAATCGAAGTGTAGCGGGGAGAAGTATTCCTCGAGGACGTAACCGAGGTCTACTTCAAACGGGGACTTGCCTTGGAGCGATGTGGAAGGTTGCGCGTTGAGCACGTATTCTCCCACGGCTCGGAACGACGGCCAGTCTTGGTTAGAATGAATGTAGAGGCGAAGGTAAGTCTCAATCAATTTGTTCCGATTTTCCACGCGACCGTTTGACTGTTGGTGTTGGGTGACCGAAAGATGGGAATCCACTTTGAGAAGAGTCATGGCAGATTGGAACATATCGCTTGCAGGACCTACTACTACTACTATGTACTACTACTGACTACTGACTACTGACTACTGACTACTGACTACTGACTACTGACTACTGACTACTGACTACTGACTACTGACTACTGACCACTGACTACTGACTACTGACTACTCAGTATTTGCTACCTCTCTGTATTACTTACTACCTGTTAGATTCCGGTTTACGTCAGGTACTCTGTTTAGTATGTTTTTGGGTTGATGATTCCTCAGAAGGGGAACCTGAGCTATCTAAGTAACAAAAAGGGTGATGAGATGAGATGTCTTATCGGTGATTCAGTGCCAAAAGAAACTAACAAAAGAAACGAGTGGTCAGTCTCGGTGGCGAGTAGATGCCTAGTCGACTTTCGGCTCTAAAAATACCGATGGGTAGTGAGTTTACCCATGACGGTTCTAACATCCCCTCCAGCCTCGAAATCAATTTAGTTGGCTATAGAGAGGCCATGCTCATGAGCGTATCCCGAGAGAGCTGTGTGACATACGGTAGCATGTCTCCAGCTCGTATAAATGGTGCTTTCAGCTCGCGGATGTTCAGCAGGGCGTTGAGACGAACTGATAAAAGTTTGCAACCACAGATTGGTGACTTGGCTTTTTGAAATGTCGTGAGGTGCTGTGAACTTTAAGCAAAATTGTTGGTGAAACCTGGGAATCTCTGACATTTGGGGAACTGATGAGACGGTTTCAGCGTAGGCCTATTGAATTTTTGACTGGTTGGATTTTTGACTGGTTGAACTTCTTGGAAGCAAAATTCCTTATGCTTTTCGTCAAATCAATTTAGCTTTGCTGAAGGAAGCTTAGCGGGCCGATAGGACTGCGGTGAGAATGCCATTGAGGGTTTCGGCAATATCAATAGAATCGTGACGGAGAAAGTTAATCAGAACTGTGGATTGCGGTGGTGTGGAAGTTCGAGTACTGAGCCCGTATTCTCCCACGGCTAGGAGAGACTGCCAGTCTTGGTAAAAAGATAAAGGCGAAGATAGGACGTCTTGGTAACAACGTGCGGGTTTAACGAGGCATAATCCTCATAACCTTTTGCAGATGGGCATTTGACTTTATTGTCAAGTAACTAGGAAGAGACATTTGTTCTTTAGCCTTCTTGAAGTCACGTTATCCACATCATCAGTTGTAGTTCCAATAGCACTGGTCATCTGATTGATACTATTCTTATTCTCCGGGATTGATGTCCGTTTCCTGTTGGTATTTACCAGCTGTAAATACTCGTCGTCGGTTATCTCCCACCGGAAAAACCAAGTGAAAAAGGCGGAGTTGGATTGAAGAGCGCTAACCGTAGCGGAGGAGAGTGAAGATTTGTTTGCAAGGGGCCAGTCAGCATGTGTGCTGGCTTTAGTGATAGCCCTGTGAAGGGAAAATCCCTTGAAGGGACGTAAGCGTATCTGCGGGACTAAGCTAACAATGAGGGTCTGTCAAGACAGGAAATTGAGTACCAGAATCTGCGAGTACTGAGCCTGTATTCTCCCGGTTCCAACACTACTAAGTACTGAGTACTTACTAATAACAGACTAACTGGCCTCTTCTTACCTACTACTACTACTACTACTACACTACTACTACTACTACACTACTACTACTACTACTACTACTACTACTACTACTACTACTACACTACTACTACTACTACACTACTACTACTACTACTACTACTACTACACTACTACACTACTACACTACTACACTACTTACTACTACACTACTTACTACTACACTACTTACTACTACACTACTACTACTACTACTACTACACTACTACACTACTACACTACTACACTACTTACTACTACACTACTTACTACTACACTACTTACTACTTACTACCTACTACTTACTACCTACTACTGACTACTGACTACTGACTACTGACTACTGACTACTGACTACTACACTACTACACTACTACACTACTACACTACTACACTACTTACTACTTACTACCTACTACCTACTACTAACTCCTTACTACTGACTACTGACTACTGACTCCTTACTACTGACTACTTACTAACTACTACCTACTACCTACTACTTACTACTTACTACTTACTACTGACTACTTACTACCTACTACTTACTACCTACTACTTACTACTGACTCCTTACTACTTACTACTGACTGCTGACATATAATACTAACTGCCTGTATTTTTGATGGAGTGTAGAGTGTTGTTTCATACTACTCTATTGCGAAATGTCATGTTTGCATGTTTTGTGCCGCTTAGATTGGCCATTGTTAGGATCAGACAGTGTAGGCTAAAAATACCTCAATGGGTAGAACACTAGCTATGGTGGATCTAATAGATGGAGTTGTAATAAACCAGGATTCAGGGACTGAGATACTTTTAATCAATTCGAAAGTAGGATTAGAGAGGAAGTAGTAAGAGAAACTCGCCGCGCAAGGTTCCCTGTCTCCTCCACGTACTTGTAGAGCTCGTCTACCCCCTCCTGGTAATATTGTCTCAGAACTTGGGATTCCATGGTGTGAAACTAGATTTTTTTTTGCTGAATCAATGGTAATAGTGGGGGGTTCGAAATTTAGAAAAAAAAAAGAAAAAAGAATACCCCTGAATTAATCTGGAAGTATACACCTGATATTGATCATAATCATAGGGATGTAAGTGTGTATATGAAGCAGAGAATCGTGACCGCGAAGTATACAGTATGAGCTACTATGGAATATCGTATGAGTGAAATATAATCCAGTACTGAACCTCCTAAAATTCTTTTTTTTTATGCCAATGCTTAGGGTCTAAAATTTCAGACTAGGCCAACCTATTAAAATCCTTAATCGGTCTAAGTATTAATTTGGGTACGGATCTCGATGTGGCGTGGCCGGAACTGGGATAAACCGGGGGTATACGAAAGGGAGGAAACACCCGTGCACCAGGCCACCTCAGCAGAAAAAGGCCCAACGCAAACGACCTTTTTTCCATGGTACGGAAAGAATATTAGATTGGTTAGAATCCTGGAATTCCGGACTTTAGAATTGATATTTTATTTTAGTTGAAACAGTTTTCGTGGCGGACTTTTGGAGGTCCAGTAGCTGGACAATTCCGGCTGCGGCTCGCAATTCCGGCCAATTCCGGCCAAATCCGACCAACCAGGACCAGTGCTCATAATCATTCGTCATATTAGTATGTCAGATATAAAGTACACAAACCAGTATGGTATCCTGTCCAATTTGACTCCATGGGATTTGGAAACCCAACCACATAGCAACAACTGGCTGAATACGCTGACTCCCCCACCCCACCAACTACTTAAGTAGCCTGAATCCTCCTTCTGAGGCATTACCAACAAAAAACATACTAAACAGAGCACCTGACGTGATAACAAGAATCTAACGAGGTTTATTTTATTATACGAATACATATATTTACATATTTAATGAAATTAAAGAATTTATATTTTATATGTTGAATTACTTCTTTCTCATATCATACTCAAAATTGAATTAGGGAATAAACCAGAGAAAAATAGCATATATTAAAGTTGACATTAAGAAACTTCTTTTGGATGTACAATCAGCTGTTAATGAGATACAGTGTTATTCGAAACGATTCAGACCAGCGCGGCAAAATGTTTCGAACCAAGAAGACAGAATGGTTCAAACCAAATGGCGTAATGTTTCACACCAACTTTTATTAGAATTCAATATTCTGAAATCTCAAATCTGGAGGATTGCCTCTTATATACTACATTTGGGAGTCTTGCAGTACCAATCAAGGGTGAAAAACGGACGGAACTGAACTGGTTTCATTGTTATACTGTATACCACCACCTGTCCATTTGGTTTGTAAGATTGTGCGAAGGGGTACGAAACATTTTGTTGCACTGGTTTGAATCGTTTTGGCGCGCTGGTTTGAATAGTTTTGAATAACACTGTATATAGGTTTCGACTGCACACAACCCCACAATCCCGTAAAAAGGTCCAACAAATTTTTTGAAATCAATTAAACATCATATTGTATAATGATTTATAAAGTTGTAAAAAGCTGTATAATGATGTATAATGTTATGATGTGGTTTTTGGTGTGGAGGGTGGTGTTATGGGGTGTACTGATGTGATGAAGGTTGCATTAGCAGAAGTCTAGTTGCAATTTAGACGACCTCGGGCTCGATGCAGGCCTAAAGTCCAAATGCCTTAGATAGCCATTGCCAAGCATTTTTTTGGCGCGCGATAAGAGCACTTTTCTCGACGGGGGTCGCGCGTGCAGGTCCCGCCCCACCGCGCTCCAAAGAATTTAGTGCGCCAGGTATGACCATTTCCGGTCCAGCAACGAGCCTGACTAGCTATTTCCGGAACTCCACCATTGCAGTTCACCATTGCAGTCCACCATTGCAGTCCACCATTGCAGTAATCACAGTAATCAATAGTCACACAATAATACCCCACACACTAATTCCATCATACCTTTTCAATACCACACTCTTCTACTAATGTATAGGTCACACAACCATTACCATTAGAAGGGTATGATTTAGGAGTCAGAAGAATTAGTGTGTGTAGTAGTACAGTACAGTGTAATAGTACAGTATAGTGTAGTGTAATGTAGTACAGTACAGTGTAATAGTACAGTATAGTGTAGTGTAATGTAGTACAGTGTAATAGTATAATGTAGTACAGTGTAATAGTATAATGTGTTGTAGTGTAGTGTAATAGTACAGTGTAATAGTACAGTGTAATAGTATAGTGTGTTGTGGTATAGTAGTGGTATAGTAGTGGTATAGTAGTGGTATAGTACAGTGTAGTGTAACGTGTTGTAGTATAGTGCAGTTGTGAGTGCAGTACAGTGTAGTATAGTAGAAGAAGTAAAAGTTTATTTAAATAGTGTTGGTTTCAGTAATGTGGGGTATATAGAAAGGGGCATAGAATAGGGCATAGAATAGGGCATAGAATAGGGTATAGAATAGGGTATAGAGTGGGGTATGGAGTGGGGTGGTCTTATGAGGTGATATGATGACGGCATGATGATTGATGGCCGCATGATGATTTATGACCGCATGATGATATATGACCGCATGATGATTTGTGACGATGGTGATTGATCATGATGATGACGATGATTGCTGATTGGTGGTGTGGTGGTGTGGACCTGCGGAGTCAACACGGCTGAGGGAGTTGGGGCGAGTCATCTGTAGAATGCGATGAGGAGTGCATACAACGCGGACCCGGCGTGGACCTGCACCAAAGTCTTAGCGACTCTTATCTTCCCCAGGGTTTGCAAAATGCCGTGGCTCTTACTCTAGCCGCAAGGAAATGATGGGAAGGAAAAATATGGGAACGACGTGACAGCGATATGGGGAGGGGAGGGGAGGGGAACCTAATGCGGTCGTGGCCATACCAACTTCTTTCAAACGTCTAACCATGTTCCGGACTGTTGCTCTTCCCCACCACCACTTCCCTCCTCACCCCGGGGGTCTTGGCCCTTGGGGGGCGCCCCTCAGGATACAAGGCATTTAGGCAAAGTGGAGAGAAGACTGACCACGCACTGTATGGCTGTCTGCAGGAGGGGAAAGAATTTTATCGAGGTTTTTAGAGGTTCATAGAGGATTGTCGAGGTTCGCGAGACTGTATATGCAGGTTGTGAATGCATAGTCATGCATGCGGTCGAGTCGGTTTTTTTTTTTTCTTTTTGTTTTTTTATTTTATTTTTTTTTTTGCTTCATCTCTTCAACCCCAAATGATATAATTACCAAGCTTCGCAGCCCCACGGATACTTTTTTTTTTTGATCTTTTCTCTGCTCGCTCGTTTGTTTCAGTCTTTTCATCCATGACTGATTCTGAGAAAAACCACGAATATGATGATGTGCTCTCGCGTCATACGGCAGAGTACAACCTCTCCGTACAAATGTCCAACCCCCAGTTCCAGTCCCAGGTGGAAAAGGGCCAGGAGTTGAAGAAGGCCTTGGAAGCGCGTCACTTGTCGATGATTGCAATTGGTGGTGCGTTGGGTACGGGTCTATTGATTGGTACTGGGTCTGCGTTGAAATCCGCGGGGCCTGGAGGTGTTTTTGTTTCCTATTCGGTCATTGGCTTTGTAGTGTTCATGGTGCTCAGTGCCTTGGGCGAGGTGGCTACTTTTATACCCTTGGCGGATGGTTTCGCGGGCTACCTCACCAGATATGTGGATGAGGGTCTCGGCTTCGCGTGTGGATACATTTACTTGATCAAGTACTTGTTGCTTCCTGCCAATCAGTTGGTGGCCGGCTCCTTGGTTATGGCCTATTGGGTGCCGACGGATAAGGTTAATCCGGGTGTTTGGATCACCATTTTCTTGGTGGTGATTGTGGCTGTGAATGTGTTGGGAGTCAAGTTTTTCGGAGAGATTGAATTCTGGCTATCGTGTTTGAAGGTGCTTACATGTATTGGACTTATTATCCTTTTGCTTGTGATTGCCTTGGGTGGAGGCCCTACCAAACACCGCTACGGCTTCCAGTTTTGGCGCAACCCAGGTGCTTTTAATATCTATCAGGACTCGTCACGTGACATCAAGATTGAAGGCTCCAAAGGTCGTTTCGTGGCCTTCCTCTCGGTGCTTGTAACCTCTATCTTTGCTTACACAGGTTCGGAGTTGGTGGGTATTACGTTTGCCGAGTGTGCACGTCCCAGAAAGGCCATTCCTAAGGCCATCAAATTGACCTTCTACCGGATCTTGGTGTTCTATGTCTTATCGGTGTTACTCTTGGGAATGTGTGTTTCATCCAAGGATCCATTGCTCTTGAGCAGTAAGGGTACTTCGGCCTCGGCCTCCCCCTTTGTCATTGCCATTGCCAATGCCCGCATTGGAGGCTTGAACCACGTGGTCAATGCATGTATCTTGATCTTCGTGATGTCGGCTGCCAACTCCGACCTTTACATCTGCTCCAGAACCATCTATGGGCTTGCTGTTGCCGGCTACGCACCCAAGTTCTTCGCCAAGACAAACCGCATGGGTGTGCCATACTATGGTATTTTGCTTGCGTTCCTCTTCTGTTGCTTGGCATACATGACCGTGGACCAGTCGTCTTCGGAGATCTTCACCTACTTCGTCAACATGGTGTCGTTGACCGGTTTGATCACGTGGGCATGTATTCTCTTGCTCCACATGAGATTCATGAAGGCGTTGAAGGCACAAGGGTTCGACCGGAAGAAGGACCTTGCATACTGCTCGCCCTTCCAGCCTTATGGAACATACTTTGCGTTTGGCGTGACTATATTTATTATCCTCATCAAAAACTATACTGTGTTCTTATCGGGCTCGGGCGGGTTCCCTTACAAGACCTTCATCACGGGCTACATCGTGCTTCCCGTATTCTTCATTGCCTACATCTCCTACAAGGTGATCTACAAGACGAAGTTTCTCCGCGTGGACGAGGTCGACTTGAACACTTATAGAGATGTGGTGGATGCGGAGGAGGAGAAGTTCCGGGCTCAGGACGAGGAGGACCGTGCTGTCAGAGAAGCCCAGGGCAACCCCAAGGACATCAAGTGGTTCTACGAGAAGGCTTTTGGATGGATTTTCTAATCCCTAGACTTAGACCTAGACTTAGAGTAATGAGAGAATGTAATGAGAAATTAGTGATGAATCAAAAAAATAGTCTGGACGGGAAGAAAGTGGGTCTAAACAGAGAGGTAAGCAGCAGGTGCATTCTGTTTATGGTAGTGACTCTTCTGTACTGGGAAAACGACTAGCAGTGACAGTATGACTGGGACTAACCAAAGAGTAAGAGAGGTAAGAAATCTCCATCACTGCTAGTAGTTCATTGAGTAGTAGTCATTGGCTAGCCTGGTCTAGTAATATCTAGTTAGTATAGTTAGTAGTATAGTGTGTGTTGAGCGAGACCAGTTCATGAGTAGTGGGTATAGAAATAACACACTGTACATCGCATACATACAACCTTATTAAGTTTGTAATGTCAACGTCTGGACCACTTGATTATGTAAGCCCAATAAAAAGTAGTAGAGTCCATGAGTTTAGTATTAATACCACAACACTATCCATAATGCTAGACCACTATACTTCACTTTGGAGTCGTACGTAAAGAGTCAGTAAACTGGATTGAAATGCTAGTCCCACTAAATTACTATCTAAATATCTGTAATTGTAGTCCCACTAAAAGTAGTCTCAAAATATCTCTAACGGTGGAATAGTAGCCTAGAAAGATAGATAGATAGATAATGGGTAGCTTCTGACACTGTACTAGCTTCGTACTTTAGAATTGTATGCATATGGATAATAGGACAAGCAGTATTGACAGTGATAGGATGCGTTAAATAGGGATTAGTTGAAAGAATGTTTGAATAGAATTGGGTCTCATTTTCAAGTGTATGATTTGTTCGACACCTTCAACATATTTTAATACCTTGTGATATCTTGTAATTTCGTGTAATTTCTTGTAATTTTTGTAGCGGTTCGGTGTACGTCAAGATTTTGATAGTGTAGCTCTAGAAGCTAGAGTTGTAGGTTTCCTGAATGTCTAAAAAAGCCAGCTTCAATTTCATTGTATTGTCAATGGACGTAAAATTTCAGTTCATTTTGGTAGATTATTTTGGGTTCAAGATCTTCCTCAAGGGATCTTTCAAATTCTTCATTTGAGAGGCATAACCATAGTCATCCATGCCATGCCATATCATATTAGTATAGTCCATAGTATAGTCCATAGTATAGTCTATAGTATAGTCCATAGTATAGTCCATAGTATAGTCTATAGTATAGTCCATAGTATAGTCCATAGTATAGTCTATAGTATTGCCCATAGTATAACTCATAGATAGTCCATAGTATAGTCCATAGTATAGTCCATAGTATAGTCCATAGTATAGTCCATAGTATAGTCCATAGTATAGTCCATAGTATAGTCCATAGTATAGTCCATAGTATAGTCCATAGTATAGTCCATAGTATAGTCCATAGTATAGTCCATAGTATAGTCCATAGTATAGTCCATAGTATAGTCCATAGTATAGTCCATAGTATAGTCCATAGTATAGTCCATAGTATAGTCCATAGTATAGTCCATAGTATAGTCCATAGTATAGTCCATAGTATAGTCCATAGTATAGTCCATAGTATAGTCCATAGTATAGTCCATAGTATAGTCCATAGTATAGTCCATAGTATAGTCCATAGTATAGTCCATAGTATAGTCCATAGTATAGTCCATAGTATAGTCCATAGTATAGTCCATAGTATAGTCCATAGTATAGTCCATAGTATAGTCCATAGTATAGTCCATAGTATAGTCCATAGTATAGTCCATAGTATAGTCCATAGTATAGTCCATAGTATAGTCCATAGTATAGTCCATAGTATAGTCCATAGTATAGTCCATAGTATAGTCCATAGTATAGTCCATAGTATAGTCCATAGTATAGTCCATAGTATAGTCCATAGTATAGTCCATAGTATAGTCCATAGTATAGTCCATAGTATAGTCCATAGTATAGTCCATAGTATAGTCCATAGTATAGTCCATAGTATAGTCCATAGTATAGTCCATAGTATAGTCCATAGTATAGTCTATAGTATTGCCCATAGTATAACTCATAGAAAGTCCTTAGTATAGTCCATAGTCTAGTCCAAAGTATTGCGTTGCCGTTTGTATTGGGTCAAGGTGTAGTCCATAGTAGGTTCATTGATCATAATATAGTCTATACTCTTTTTCCCGTAATATAGTACATATAGACCATATTCTATAGTATATCTCTGAAAATATGCCAGCTTCGATTTCATTGTATTGTTAATGGAAGTAGATTTATTCTAGGTCTTGGTAGCTTATTTGTCGTAGTAGAATTTTGATATCAGTAGATTATTTTGTCTTAGTATATTTTCAATGTCGTTGGTCTTGGTAGACTTTTCATGGTAGATATCATTTCATAAGTATTATTTCAAATTTGGGACATGTTCAAGGAGTAGAGACGACTTCAAGGTAATATCTTACCATGATCATAAAATCCTGCTTTGGTAATGGTCATCATTTTATTGTATAGTATGGTCTAAAAGATATATTGTATTTTGTACGGTATAGGCTTAGAGTATCATGTTGCCAAACAGGTTAATAAATCTGCAAGGTAGAAAAAAAGAGGGATTCCTGTTCTTATATAGATTTCCCCCACTTTTGTGTGCATGCGGATGCATATTTGCTTGAACATCTGAAACAAGGAGCGTAAGAGAGTCGCTGCAAAAAAAAAAAAGAAAAAAAAAGAGAAAATATATAAACCCGCATCAATTCCCGAGTTCACCATCCATCATTCCTCTTACTCTTCACTAAGTTAATTACCAGACTTTTCTTTGTGTTACGAATTTCTAAAATTGCTAACCTAAACTCCCAAAATTTACTTAACCATCCGGGTCAACTCATTAAGAAAAATACCCTTTGGAGCTAGTGTCTGAACTCTTGACCTATTCTTTTTCTGCCGCCCATTTTCCCACTCCATTTTCCCACTCTATAATCAAAAAAAAAAAAACTTTCTAAGTAGAGTTGGAGATGGTGGAGTGGAGTGGAGTGGAAATGGTGAAGTGAAGTGAAGTGGAGTGGAGTGGAGTGGAGTAGGGAGTATTATCGATCAGGTACTACAACTAAAGCAGGGTGGGTGGATATTAAAGAGAGAGAGAGAGTACTAAATGATCTTTTATAATTCCAGAGTATATAGATTACTATAGTACTAGGTACAGTACCACAGTATATAAATTACTATAGCATTAGGTATAGTACCACAGTATGTAAATTACTATAGCACTGCAGTAGTATAGGGTGGGGTAGTCACGTGACCCGCGACGCAGTTGAAACATCTCATGTCATGGAAGCAGAAGCAGTATGAACTCAAACGGCATCCAGACCGCGCCGCTTGTGGGGCTGCCCCTAGAACCATTGGATGCTCTCCGCACGCCCGCAACCACGTCTCCCCGCGGAGAGCCTGTTTCAGCAGACTCACCTCTAACGCAGGTGCCGGCCAATCAAACCCTCGCCCTGCACCTCCCTCACAACTCCTCCCACCGAGGCGTGCACCGAATGTCGCCGCTAGCGCATGACTCCGAGCTGTTCCTGCTGCTGAACCCCTCTCTCCTGGCCGCTATGCTCCCGTTCCAAGAACTGCAGCTCAAGCTCTCAGAGAGCGTACACAAGATCGAGCTGGATGTATCGTCCATGTCCCAGGACATGGTGTACTTGCGCCATGTAGTAGACTTCCAGAACCTGAAGATCGAGAAGCTTACGCTGCTCGTAATAGACCTTCTTCATAATAAAGATGTGTCTGCGATTATTGCGCTGCTCCAGGAGATCCAGACGAGTGATCCGTTTGGTGTGGATGATGCTCATGATTCGGTCAACGATTCACTTCTGGACTCGGTGCATGACCCGTCTTCTATTTCGTCTCTCCAGTCTCTGGGCGTGTTGGGTGGAGAAATGGACCGGCAGATCCACCAGGTGGCTCAGGCGGCGGTGCAGGCTCAGAATAAGCCGGAGAAGAAGACTCGCAAGTTGAGGTATAAGGAGAAGAACCAGTTTCAGAGCCTACAGAGCCAGCTTCAAAGTCTACAGGGACACCATCTGGATCTACAAAAGTTGAACCTACAGGGACAGAACCTACAGGGACAGAACCTACAGGGACAGAACCTACAGGGACAGAACCTACAGGGACAGAATCTACAGAGTCAGAATCTACCGAATCAGAATCTTCTGGGACAGAATCTACAGGGCCTAAATCAGCTAAATCAAAGCCAGTATCAGAACCTGAACCACCACCAGAACCAAAACCACCACCAGAACCAAAACCAAAACCAGACTCAAAACCTGCAGTTACGGAACTCACCTCTTCTGAACCAACAACTCCAGGGCCAGAACGAACTGAACCAAACATCCCCGGCCATTCTGCTGCACCATATCCACTCCCACCACGAAAATCTGCCTCAAATGCTAGATCAGCAGCTACAAGATCAACAGATCCAAGATGAGCTTGGCCACTCGTCCAATGCACAGCAGTCGCTGTCCAAACAGGATGACGAACAGGACCTCAGCCAGGACGAGAAGGAAATGTCCGTGGTGTCGATGCCCGGGCTCGAGGTGGTCAACATCAACGACATCGGAGGCCGTAAACGACCCAAGGTGGAGATCGATTTCCTCCACAACCCCATGACCGTCAAGGAAATCTACGATGAGTTCACCAAGGGGTTCCGTGGCCAGCCTCCGTTACGTGAGATGGACGAGCGCTTTGGAAAGCATCAGTGGAGAGGTGACTCACGGTCCAAGGAATCCAAACGCTTCCAGCGCAGAAAGAAGTTGTGCAATGCCATCGAGAGAGGCATGGAGAAGTACGGCAAGTCGCAAGAGGAAATCATGAATTATATCGAGGAGTTCCGTGGCGATAAGTCGCTAACCTGGGTCATGAACGGCCACTTGCCAAGTGATCTATTGGAGTAAGAGAGACAGAAGCAGATCAAGAAGGCAAAAGACAGACAGAAGCAGATCAATAAGGCAAAGGCAAAAAGCGGAAGACAAGACTAGGGGGCAGGAAGGCCAGGAATTTAAGCCATTGCAGATTCAATCCACGAGTTTCAGCCATTACAAATTTATTGGCTATTTAAGCCATGCGTGTTCTTTAAGAACAATTTCCAGAAAATTATTTACATCCATGGTGTGTTTATGGTGTGATCACGGTGTATTGAATACACGAGTCTTACTCAAATGACGGTCGAAATGGCCAACCAAAATGGACCAGATTCTTAGACTACAGACTTCACGGATGGCTTGGCTCAGCTATTACTGATCAGTTACTGATATAACTGTCATCTCTGAATTCACAAGGAACTAATACGGCGAGTCAGAATTATAATGGACGAGCTCTTTCCAAAGCAGCCAGACTTTCCGAAGCATTGCTGACGAGGTATTAACAGAACTAGCCTTTTCAAAACTCTTTTCGTGGAATGTGCTATTCTAAAGTCTATTGCCAAAATCAGTTATTTCCGAATAACCTACTGAAAATGGTTCTTACTGGAATAAAGCATTTCGGAATCATGTTTGAGGCGAGTCAGTTGTTACTGGAGTCTACTACCGAAACCAGTTACTCCCGAATCAGTTATGACTGAATAAAGCATTGCTGAAATGAGCCATTTTGAAATCAGCTACTTCAGTCAATCACGGGAATGAACCAATGGGACCTTCCTGAAATTGTCTTCACTGGAATAGGGCTTTACTGAAGTGAGATATCACTGAAATCTACCATTGGAATGAGTCATTACAGGTATCATATTTATTTTGATCAGTCTAACTTAAATCAGTCATCATCGAAGTCTTTATCGAAATCGGCCATTACTGAGATAAATTACTGAGATGGTTAACTGAGATGGTTTACTGAGATGGTTTACTGAGATGGTTTTACTGATATGGAGATTACTGAAACGGTTTAACTGATATGGGGATTACTTTAATAACTCTTTTGAAATGAGCCATTACTGAAATCTGTCAGTTCTAAAGAGCCCAAATGAGAACGTTTTTGATCAGTCTATTAGTTCATTGGAGCCACTTCTCGAATCCGTTGTTGTTGCAAAAACCTTCTGAAAACGGCCACACTGAATCAGTTGATACTGGTATAACGCATTCCTATAGTGAGTCATCACTGAAGATTTTTATCGGAGCGACCATTCTAGAAATCACTGGTTTGAAATATGCCAATCCGAGTCTACTCAGAAGTCCAGTTTCTCAGAAGTCTACTCAGAAGTTTACTCAGAATATTCAGAATACTTAGAAGTCTATTCAGAAGTCTATTACTGAAGCATTCCTATAATGACTTACAATTATATTACTGAGATGAGCCATTCATAAAGTGGGCCATTACACAAGTCTACTGCCGAAATGAGTCGCATAAAATCAATTTTATTACTGGAATTCAGTCCTGAACCAGTGATTCCTGAAGCCTATTATCGGAGTGTGGCATCCAAATCAGTTTACTGAAATCTTCTTACTGAAATCAGTCATTAGAGTCTATTACTGTGATCGTCTCACTCAAATGACCATCACTGAAGTCTACCACTGAAATGATCACTGAAGTCTACTACTGAAATGATCCATTCTCAAGAAGGTTTATCTGGAGTCTTACCTGAATACTGTTTCTTGGTTTAAGGTCTTCCTGAATTCACCTTCCTCCAATGGTCATTACTGAAGCAATACTAACAGTAATCCTGAGGTGAGTGATCACTGACCATTTTCCGAAATAGGAAATACTAAAGACCTATTCGGTCCGAAGTCCATAACGTCCACTGAATGAGATATTATGGACAACAAAACTGGAACTGAGACTAGAACTGGAACTGAAATTGGAACTGAAATTGCCCTCGAAGAACTGGGAGCAACGAGACATTGCGCGACATTGCTGAGACATTTTCGCAACCACCCGGAAGTCACGTGCTCAACCACAAAATGGCCCACCACCGAACAAAAACAGTGGCGTCGGTCCCAAGGGCCTCAGATTTGTTTAATGGGGTCTATTTTCCAAGGGCCACGTGGAAATGTCCAGGTCTGGGGGTCGGGACTCGACCCGGCATATTGGAAGATTCTGGAACCTTCTCCCGACTCGGTCGGGTAACCCGCGAAAAATTTCCAGGGCACTAGTTATACCGCGGAACTGGCTGGCAAAATTCTTCTTCATTCACAACCCCAAAAACTTCCCTAGAAAATGTTGGCTGCCAAAAAAAACTGCCAGAACGCCGCCAAGCGGTTCGTGCGCTTCCAATCGTCTGCCCCAAGCGGTCCCGTTATTGGTATCGATTTGGGAACCACCAACTCGGCTGTTGCTGTGATGGAGGGCAAAGTGCCTAAGATCATCGAGAACTCCGAGGGTGGAAGAACCACTCCTTCCATTGTTGCCTTCACCAAGGAGGGTGAGCGTTTGGTGGGTATTCCTGCCAAGCGTCAAGCTGTGGTGAACCCAGAAAACACTCTTTTCGCCACCAAGAGATTGATTGGTAGAAGATTCGAGGACAAGGAGGTGCAGAGAGACTTGAGCCAGGTGCCATACAAGATCGTCAAGCACGAGAACGGAGATGCTTGGATCGAGGCCAGAGGCAAGTCCTACTCTCCTCCTCAAATTGGAGGCTTTGTCTTGAACAAGATGAAGGAGACCGCCGAGGCTTACATGAACAAGCCTGTGAACAACGCTGTGGTCACCTGCCCAGCCTACTTCAACGATGCCCAAAGACAAGCTACCAAGGATGCTGGTAAGATTGTTGGCTTGAACGTCATGAGAGTGGTCAACGAGCCAACTGCGGCTGCCTTGGCTTACGGTTTGGAGAAGAACGACGGTGAGGTCGTGGCCGTCTTCGACTTGGGTGGAGGTACTTTCGATATCTCTGTCTTGGACATCGGAGCCGGTGTGTTCGAGGTTAAGTCCACCAACGGTGACACCCACTTGGGAGGTGAGGACTTTGACATTGCTGTGGTCAGAAACATCGTCGAGACCTTCAAGAAGGAGTCTGGTATTGACTTGGAGAAGGACAGAATGGCCATCCAAAGAATCAGAGAGGCTGCTGAGAAGGCCAAGATCGAGTTATCTTCCACCGTCTCCACCGAAATCAACTTGCCTTTTATCACCGCCGATGCTTCTGGTCCAAAGCACATCAACCAAAAGATCACCAGAGCTCAATTCGAGTCCATGGTCGAGCCTTTGGTCAAGAGAACCGTCGAGCCATGTAAGAAGGCCTTGAAGGATGCTGGTTTGAACACCTCCGACATCTCCGAGGTCATCTTGGTTGGTGGTATGTCTAGAATGCCAAAAGTTGTTGAGACCGTCAAGACCATCTTCGGTAAAGAGCCATCCAAGGCTGTCAACCCCGATGAGGCCGTGGCCATGGGTGCCGCTATCCAAGGTGGTATCTTGGCCGGAGAGGTCAAGGACGTTGTTCTTTTGGACGTCACTCCTTTGTCCTTGGGTATCGAGACCATGGGAGGAGTGTTTGCTAGATTGATCTCCAGAAACACCACCATCCCCGCCAAAAAGTCGCAAATCTTCTCCACGGCCTCTGCAGGACAAACCTCCGTCGAGATCAGAGTGTTCCAGGGTGAGAGAGAGTTGACCAGAGACAACAAGTTGATCGGTAACTTCACCTTGTCAGGTATCCCACCTGCACCTAAGGGTGTGCCTCAAATCGAGGTTTCCTTCGACATCGACACCGATGGTATCATCAAGGTTTCCGCCCGTGACAAGGCTTCCAACAAGGACGCCTCTATCACCGTTGCTGGCTCCTCCGGATTGTCCGATGCCGAGATCGAGAAGATGGTGCAAGACGCTGAGAAGTTCGCCGAGTCCGACAAGGCCAGAAGAGAGGCTATCGAGAACGCCAACAGAGCCGACCAATTGTGTAATGACACCGAAAACTCTTTGAACGAGTTCAAGGAGAAGATCGACCAGGCCGACGCTGACAAGCTTAGAGAGCAAATCGCCTCGTTGAGAGAGATTGCCGTTAAGGCCCAGGCCGGCGAGGAGGTGGACGCATCTGAGTTGAAGACCAAGACTGAGGACTTGCAGAACGAGTCGTTGAAGGCCTTCGAAAAGTTGTACAAGAACAACGAGAACAACTCCGAGGAGTCTTCCGAGCCAAAGAACTAGATCAAAGTCTAGGGTCTAAGTCTTCCTGTATATATTATCTTCAATCATGATGAATGTGTTAAAATTTCGTAGCCACTTAAGTGGTAAGCAGATCTATATGGGCCTGGTCCACCACTAAGCTAAACTGCCGGTTGCGGCCATACTAAGTGTAACATACTGTTTCCCGTCCGATCAACGTTAGTCAAGCTACTTAAGGCCACAGTGAGTAATGCAGTGGGAGACTATGTGTGAAATTGTGGTGCTGCAATCTTTTTGTAGTCAGCAAGTTCGTAGGCTGTAAACTTCAAGCACATGCGTACTTGGTACAAAAGCACTACCTACTGTGAGGAGAAGTTGATGTGAGGGGGATGCGCGGTACATGAGGCCGCATGGCTGCAAAACCTGAAACACGGGGCTAGGACTATATAAACAGGCCTTCTCCCCCAGAATGAGACCATACTAAAAAATACTAGAAGTCAGAAAGCACTCATAAAACCAGAGATTCATTGACTGAGTGACTACACCAACATCAAAGGTACCGAGTTGCCAAGATGTTGAATAAGTACTAAAGACTGAGTGACTACTAAAGACTGAGTGACTACTGCTTAAGAGTCTGACAGACTATTACTAAAGAGACAGTGACTACTAGGTCTATTATGTCCAAAGACCAGGACTATTTTTTCGAGGCAGGATTGAGGCAGGACTTAGGCAGGACTGGTCTTCAAGCTGATCAAATTCTTTCCAGGAAGGAACTATAAAAGTTGCAAGTCTTAGAGATGGAGTTTTGGTTCGATAAACCAGTCTGTATTCTGGGCCAAAGTCCTGCCTCAGTCATGGATCTACCATCTACAAATGCCAGAATTGTTAGTATTGAGTAATTTAACTTTTGTTTACTGAGTCTAAGCTTTGATGGCTTTGGTGGCTTGCCGATTGGGGGATTTCATTTCAGTCTTGGATGTTCACTTCTGGTACATAGTACCTACTCAAAAGGAAAAGCTTAATAGGAATTGGGACTATGATAAAGAAGAAGTGATAGGAACGGGGACAAGACTAAGAAGAGAGCACGAAGAGAGAATTGTTTGTGTATCCGATTCTCTCGAATCTATAAGGTCAACTCTGGCTGTCTGACCTGACATTGGATATCGGTTTAGGATTGAAGTAAGAACTGGAAAGGCACGAACCGGTAACTCGAGTGATTGTGAATATGGTCAAGGCCATGGTATGGAGATCCACGATTAATATTCATTGAGAAAAGTGACATGAATACCTGCTACCAATATCTATTTATAAAATGAATAGCATTGGAATGTTTAGGGATGGAAATGCACAGGCGATACACTGGGATACTATTGAATGGTGAGGCGTGCACCCACTACGTCTACAATGCTGGTTGTGGTTCAGAGGGGAATGAGGGATACTAACAAGGACTTGGACGGACTGGGTTCGACATATAAGCATCCTACTACGGTATTTGCGTGACTTTGGTTTGATCTTGGTATGAATACGTATGCACCGATTGACATTGATACGGTGTATCACACCGGTATGATGAATGACATGAGTGGATACAGAGGTATATCAATTGGGGATTGGAACTTGATATACTGGCCTGGCAAGAAAGAGGCATTGGATTAAACCATTGGGAATGAGATGACCGAGAAGGCCAAACGATGGCTTCATCTATCAGGTGATCATCAGCAGAGGAGGTCAATTTGCTTACTGGTCTACATTGAATGATTTTCATTTTGGTCTTGATTGGACGACTGTCATTTTGATCTACATTAGACGATTTAATTGACATGACATTCAGTGCTGGGTATGCTGTCTAGCCTTTATGATCATTTCTTGCGCCCAATTATATGGATTTTTTTACTTATGGATCATAAATTGATTACTATGGAATTTTATAGATCCTAGATAATTATGATCTTGAATGATATATGGATCTTTATTGGTTGGTTTATGACTGGATTCTTCCACAGAGATTATTGGTTACTCCTGGAGACCGGCTAATGAGGTAAGATGAACCTTGGATGCTGGAGCTATACACCGAGCTTTTATCGGTGTTTCTTCTTTTGGACATGGTTGGTTTCCGGCTGACGGTACCGTACCTCTCTACTACACTGCATTGGCGGTCCAAAAGAATGTTGCTGGAAGCAGCATTGCTGGAGTACACTGAATGCAGAGCAAGGTCAGTGTCAGTGTCTGTGATTTCCGAGGTGTCGTCGGTATCGAACTCGTCGGAGTCATAGTTGAGCATATCTCCAAGCATGGAGCGACGATTGAGCATCTTTTGGAACTCCAGCACATTGTCGTCTTCAAAACGGGAAGTGACGGATCTGGTTTCCGAGCTATGGGTGGATAGGGCATCTGCTCCACTGTCCATGGTATGCACAGAGCTATTGTCAACATCTGTCTTCTGGGTCATGGCACTGGGCAAGCGAGGCATGTTGATGTCTGTTTCGACAATCTCCATTTTGGCGATGTTTGTTTCAGGGAATTCCGTTTCGGGGAAGTCTTTTTCTTCCTCAGGCTTATTTCCAAGCGTGGAGTGTCTCAGCAAAAGATCAGACACGATATCGTCTGAATGGCGGACGAAGAAATCCGGCACCGGCTCGTTGGCAAGAAGGGCCTGGAAAAGGAAAATTTCCTGCCTCAAGCGGATTCTCTGCAGCACCACATTGGAGAGGTACGATTTCCACGTGCTCTGAAAAAGGGATTGTTCTGAATCATGGGATTGTTCTGATTCTGGATCTTGAACCAAGATCTCTGCAGTTTCCTGGAAGGGTTTGAAGTATCCATGAAGTTCTTGGCATATCTTGTATCCGTGAGGAGGGGGAGGAGGAGCGGAGCTTGATTCCGAGAGAATGGCCAGCGAAATGACCTTTGGCAATTGTCCTTGGAGATTGGGGACCGGGTTCAGTTCAAGACTGGGGACCTTGAGGTCGGATTTCTGTTCGTCGATTTGGCCCAAATCCCGTTGTTGGATATTCAATTCTCGCTGTTCATCGAGATAATTGGACAAGTGGTTATACTTTCCAAGCCGCTCGTTGGTGAGGTCAGAAACTTGGGCATTAATATCCGCACCTGCAGATCTTTTCAAGTCGTCTGACAAATGGTCGACTTTTTGGGCTCCTGTGAAGGTGGGGTTTTCTAGAGGCCCAGAGATGGCCAAGTTGCGGCGTACGGCGGGGTTCTTGGGGTCGGGCCGTTTCTTGCGCACCAAGTTCTTCTGGCGTTTCATCTTGACGGTGGAAGTGGCTCTTTTAGGACCGGCCGAAAAGGTGAAGAGCTGAGCAAACCGTTTCTTGAGTCGGTAATACAATTGCCTCATGTACATGCGGATCTGGCGCGTTCTTCCGGTGTACCTGATAGCTTTCGCTCGTTTTAAGGAAGAGGCAGTATCGGAAACGGTGCAATCAGGAGCAGGAGACGACTTCTTTTTGGAAGTGAGTCTGCGGCGAAGAGAGGTGGCTCGAAGAGACCGACCGGTCCAACGAGAAGGGGCTTCTCTGAAATCCCCTGGTTTGGTGGAAAAAATGGTGGCCTGGGAGTCCATCAGGTTGGAGATATCTCTGACCAGGTCCGTCTTGCTATAGGCCTTGATGTTGGGTCCATAGAGCTTGGACAGCTTGGACAGCTTGGATTTGGCCAAATCAGCCTTTGATGGGTCATATCCACTCTTCCCAATGGGCTCATTCTGGCTGCTCTCCTCGTGGTCCCATTGGCCAATAGAGCTGTGGGGTGCAGAGAGCGTGGTTTGGTTCAAGATGAACTGGGAAAAACGGGGAGGAACCTGGTTGAGAGAAGACCGTTTGAAGGATCTGGGAACAGACTGGACGGACCCCAGCCGGTCCAGCCGTGCACGTGGCCGAGACCCATTCAGCTGGCCCGACCCACTCTTGCTCTCCATCCGTGCTAGCATGCTGAATGTGTTGACCAGCTGGCTATAGTTGGAAATGTTATAATATGGGAGCGAGATCTCCATCAGCCTATCCAGCCCGGTGTGGTCTGTATGGATGAGCAGGTCAGGCGAAGACTTGGACTCCAAAGATGGACCTTTGGAGTGTGTCCATTTGGAAAGGGGTCCCGACTCTTGAGATTCTGGTGATCCTGATTCTTTAGACTCTCCCAAAAGTTTCTTCTCTCTTGGCACTCCTGAAATTCTTGTTTCTGTCTGCCTTGAATTTCTTCCCTTGAGTTGTGTGCCTAGTCTGAGGGTATGGGGTTTCATGCCTGGGGGAGGACCCGAAGGACTGGCAAAGATCTGGGAGCTCTGGAAACCCGAAGAGGGGCTGGAGCCTTTGCTGGAATTATTTTTCTGGGGAAAGTTTGGGATTGTCTGGCCAAAGGGTGCTTCTAGACCCGGGCTTTTTTGATGCTGGTTTTGCTGGGGGAACTTCTGGGGAGAACTGGGGGCAGTGGGGCTTTTGGAGGACCCACCTTCGGCCATGTAATGCCGCCATTCCATGGACAGCTGGCTCATTACGCTGATCAGAATAACAGTCAGTTAAGAGATTGGACAGACGGTGGACAGACGATGGACAGATTGGACAGAGGAGAGCGATTTGATTGTTTCAGATGTGTTTCAGATTGTTTCAGATTGTTTCAGATTGTTTCAATTTATTTCAAGGTGTTTCAGATTGATTTGGGGTTGTTTCAGAATTCTGGTTGTTTCAGATTTAGTCGTGGTTTCCATGCCAATTTTGAGTGATCCCTAATGCGTCTGCAAAATAGATGGCTGGCTACGCGATTCTGTGCGCAGGTCATTAATGGAACATCCTACATACAAGCTACATCTATTTATAGTATAGTGCATGACCATATCCTCAGAAAGAATAGTAATGGGTTACACGTTAAATTAGGAAATTGGAATTCATAGAACTTTGTAGCATAATTAGTTTAGTCAGCATACACATAGCAATTACTTGACAGGAGCCAAACCCACGGCGTTCTTCTTCAAGTCGTAGACCGAGTAGTATTTTCTCAAGAAGGCGTCTCCGATAATGGCCATGTCTCCGATTGGCTCGGGGAAGTCCATTGGCGTGAATGCAGAGATACATGATCCGGAAATCTCCAAGGTGTAGTCGTAGGGCGTCAAGATGAAGTTGTGGCCGCCGAAGTTCAACGTCAAGTCGGGCAAGTTCTCACGGGCATCACATTCCACCTGGTACTGGCCAGACCAGCTCTTGGTGGCACCAATCTTGGAGTTGATGATCTCGGCCAAAGAAGAAGGCAAGGTGATCAAGGAAGTTCCGGTATCAATGGCAGCACCCGTGCTGGTCAATTCGGCGTACTCGTCTCCCAAGCCAATACCCTCAAAGCTAACCTCCCAGTATGCCTTTCTTCTCACGGGCAACCAGATTAGATCACCCTTGAAGTAGGACTTATCGTAACCCCCGAAAGTGGCCACACCTCCGAAGTTCTCTCCATCTTTCTCATCATTTTTGGTGTCTCCGAGGTAGAACCCGAATTGCGGGCTCTCCCAAAGCCCCTGGTTGATGGCGTTGTAAATAGGAGGGACGATGTGGTTGACGGAAATGGTGTCGTAAGCCAAACCCAAGATTCCGTCAAACTTACCAAAGGCAAAGGCAAGTCCTGGCTCGGAGGTGGCCTCGGCAAAGTCCTGGTTTGGAATCACCAAGTCACCAAGGGTCAAGAGGTCCTGCGACACATATCCTTTCATGGATCCAGAGCCATATTGAATATTGAACTCCGTGCCATTCTTCTTGTAGGTGGAAGAAGCCGAGTGGTCGTACTTTGTGTGCAAGAAGCAGGCCAACGAGCCACACTCCTGCGAGGGCACCCACAAGTTGGCCAGCCCTGTATCTAAGATGACCTTGAAGACCTGACCTGGCGTACCAAGCTGGATCTCAGTGTAGTACTGAGCATTCAAGTAGTTGGTCAAGGGCGCTTCGTGGTCGGACGCCGCCTCAACGAATGGAATCTGCGCCACCTGTTGGCCTGCCTGGCGGTTGGCCTGGCCAAAAGCACTAATGTACTTGTCGGCCAAAGAGGAAGTGTACATGTCGAAGCGGGCGGCATCGAGAGACTCCTCCACAGGGATTTTGTTTAAGTTGGTGGAGAAAGTTTTAGCGTCGACGCCGAGAAGCGCCAAGGCAATTGCCAAGAGGCTGGAGAATTGCATAGTAATAAAACGAGGTTTAGGTAGTCTAATGCCTTATCGGCGTTTTCTGGGTGGAATTATCAACTGGGGCCGTGAGTTTCTGAGCGGTAGATAAAATTAGCAGATAATGTAGGTAGATTAAATAAAGGTGGCGAGCGTGAGTTTATATAGGGGTGACGCATGTGGAGGTGCGAAGCCGGAACAGTGCAGACGCACAGGACTGGTTATGCTCGTTTTGGTATGCTGCAAGAACACATTGGGAAACACAAAAATACCCGAAACATCAGGGGTATGCACCTTTGAAACTTAGAGGATATGTACTTTTGAAACGTAGGGGGCTTGCATTTCTGAAACACCAAGCAATATGTACCTCTGAAATATGACGCCCACAAAAGCGGCAGCCCCATTATAAATACCCCCGTCTGCCCTTATTTAACCGTAAACATTTCTAATCACAATGTCTTAGAGAGGAGCTAAAACAAGAAGAATGAGATGGGAATATACGCCGGTTCTGATTAGTACCTATTAAGATTACAAAGTTGTTTCGGTACGAGGTGTCTATTGTTCTATTGAGCAGAGAGAGTACCTGTTCCCTGGGAATAGGTCTATTTGTAGCAGACTAGGGGGTTGCTGCAGAAAAAATGACCTGGGGAGTTGCTGCACTGGGTGCAGGAACACTCATCGTCTTTGGTCATGTTTATTTCCATGTGAGGGCCACACCCGTGCCTCCTCGCTATTTCAAAGGCCCGTGCCTCTCAACATTGCAAAGGACTCTTCACACTGCAATCTTCAAAAGACACCATAATGTACCTTTGGCAGACTAGATGCTCTTGGCAAATTGCTCAATTGCTTTGTCATAGCCTTGTTCCCATTCCCAGAAAAAGTCCAGCTTACCGTATCTCTTGATGCTTTGCAGCTTTCTGGCAAGTTTCACTGCCTGTTTGCGCCCAATGAGGGCCTTGGCCTTGGCAAATTCAACCGAGTCATTCCATGCAGTCTTGAAGCCCTCCTTATACTTCTCATGGTCGAATTTGCCCCCAGGACTGGTCTTCTTCCAGTAATCCACGTGGGCATTATACTCACGGTCAAGAATCTCCTTGAACTTCTTTTCATCTGGAACAGAAACGCGCGGTGCTTCAAAGGTGCCATATTGCTGCTTGAAGTCCCACTCACCGCCATTTCCAGACTCGAACTTAAATGTCCAGAAATACGAACCGTAGCTGGCTCTTTCCCGGAACAAACGGGTTTGCGTTTGGGCGAATTTCTTAACCAATTCGGCCCGCTTTTGGTTTCCGGAATCGTTGGGGTCCACACCGCTCAATTTCCAGGTATTTCCATCGAGCACATTGGACCACTCACCCACCATAATGTCCACACCAGCGCCCCCATTGGTAAGATTTGTGAGGAGGTCACCGTTTAAGTCGTTGATAATTTTTTCAGCGTCCTTATTTCTGTCACTTTCGGAGAATGTCCGATAAACATGGTGGTCAAGCACTACACCTGCACAGTTCAGGCCCTGCTCCTTTTGCACCCATTCTACAAACTGGTTAGGCCACCAACCATCGGAAATCACCACGGGAACGGCAGAGTCCTGCAGGCGGATGGCTTTCAAGGCCATTGCATAGTACTGTTTCTGGTCCTTGGCATCTTGCGAAAACTCCGACTCATTGATGATTTGGATTCCTGCAATGTTCTCACAATTCTTCAAATCCTTGGCAATAAATTGCAATGCGTCAACGGCCAATTTTTGGTAAGAAGACGACAGCCAGAACTCTGCTTTGCCACCTGAGGTTTCTCCCGAATGGTCGTTACCATTGGCGCCTCCGGGCAACCCGTGTAAATCAATCAA
This sequence comes from Metschnikowia santaceciliae, assembly GCA_002374485.1. Classification (NCBI taxonomy): domain Eukaryota; kingdom Fungi; phylum Ascomycota; class Pichiomycetes; order Serinales; family Metschnikowiaceae; genus Metschnikowia; species Metschnikowia santaceciliae. The sequence goes on along the minus strand of NKZN01001578.1, from coordinate 43,614 downwards.
CACGGAAATACCGTGCTTTCCTGCAGGCTCAATGTAATGGGATTTGATGATCTTCCAAGAGTTCTGATACGCACCGGCAACTTCAGCGAATTTGGTGCCCTTGGTGAACTTGCCTCCGTCGACATTCCAATAGCCAATTGGAAGACGGATGCAATTGACCCCGTGATCTTGCAACCACTTCCAGTCGTCTTCGGAAGCATACGAAGTCCAATGCTTCTCTAACTTCTTTCTGGCTTCGTCCTTGTTGGCTTTATAGTCTTTCTTTGTTGCCTGCAACTCAGTCTCAGTTCCATCAGGGAACTGGGAGGGGTAGATCCATTTTTCTCGGACAAAAGTACTACCGAAATTGACACCAAAGTTGAGGCGAGATTGGATGATCTGCTTCTTGGTGATCCTCTCGGAAACGGCGTCGTCAGCCTTGGTAAGCCCGGAAATGGCATGGCTTTCAATCTTGTGTGCTATGGAAGAAAGTTTTCCCATGATGTCAAAAGTTTGTTATTGTTTAATGGATTTAAAAAAGTGAGAAAGTAAAAATTGGTTTGAAATTTGGGGAAACTTCAATTCGTACTGCTCGAGTTTGCTGATTTGGTGGAGCCAGAATATCTCGGAAATTTGGGTTTATATACTGGGTGGGAGGGAATGATTGCTGCAACACGGGTGCGAGTCACGTGCCGCTGTGCCTAGTTTCAAGTGGTCATTGCCTGGTTTCAAGTGGTCGTTGCCTGGTTTCAAGTGGTCATTGCCTGGTTTCAAGTGGTCATGCAAAGATAACCTGGCTCGTGACTACCAACCACTGTGGTTTGGTTGGGGAAAGCAGTGGGGCGAAATGTGGCAACTTCAAGCTGCGTAATATTTCCTGGAGTCAAATATACCCGGCGCACGTGATCAATCACATGGCTCCGCATAGCAGAGACAATTATTCATATCACGTGACTATTGATCCATATCCTCACGTGACTCTATATCAAGGTTCTTCATGCCGTGGCCGTCCTTCTTCACCGAACTATATCAAAAGTTCACAAAGATTAATACCCATGTGACATTCCTCAAGGCATTTTCACCCCAGACCATACCCACCGTGGACCAGCTTCTCAAATTACTCCCTGAGCTCACGCTTCTTGACCTACAGATCATCAAGCACCTCTTGCCGGCAGGAGACGTGTCGTTTGACTACTTCGATGAGAATCAGCTTCTCCTTGAGCATGTGGAAAAAGTCAAGTTTTCCTGGCTGAAAGGCTACGAGCAGAACCAGCCCAAAACGCTTGATGATGCTTACGATGTGGCCTCACGGGAATTTGTAGGCGAAAAACCAGAGAAGCAGCTACTTATTTTTGAGTTCTGTGATGTTCGTACACAGGGTATTGGGTCCAAATTGAAAGGATCAAAAAATGGGTCCAAGCGGCCCAAGTCGGAGAAAGGAAAAGAGCCTCTGCCTTTTTTCTCTACATCTAGCAAAATGGCATTAGACAGCCTTTCGCAACCGCAACTCATGGCTATCATACAGGCTAGAAACACTCTGTTTCGGGAATGTGTGGATAAGTTTTTGGCTCTGTTTCTGGGAGAATCCGAAGAGGAAGCCCCAATGAAGTCATTGGTTGAAACGTGTCTGGCCCAGATCCCCACACCACCCAAATTGGCAGACCCAGAGTCGCTATTGAGTGAGGAAACAACAGCCATCACAGGCGAAAAACCAGAGCTAAGCGAGATGGTGCAGATGCTACAAAAGGAACCGCTTTTTCGGGGTCAGATTAAGCTGATGCACACTCTTACCAAGGAACGTGCAGCACGGGTTGTACCCATGGCCCCAGGCCTTATACACAGGGACTTGACCGATGCGTTATGGCACTATAAAGGCGTGGATGCAGATAATCTAGGCTTATATCTCCACCAATCACAGGCACTCTCGGCCATCATCACGGAGAAGAAGCATGTGATAGCGCTGACATCCACGAGCTCGGGCAAGTCGTTGATATATCAAGTGCCAATTTTGAACGACATTCTTGCTGATACAGATATGGAGACCAACACCAAGAAGAGAACGACCACTGCTTTACTTATCTTTCCAACAAAAGCATTGGCACAGGACCAGATGAGACACCTCCGTGAGCTCATATCCTACCTTCCTCAAAAACGGCGGATTTACGTTGACACTTACGATGGAGATACGCCCTCAAAAGACCGGGCGTTCATTCGCAATACAGCCGATATCATATTCACCAATCCTGACGCCATACATGCATCGATTCTTCCCAATTGCACCAATGACTATGGCCAAGGAAAAGGCTGGCTGGAGTTTTTGCACAGCCTTAAGTACGTGATCTTGGACGAGTTGCACGTATACAAGGGTACGTTTGGTGTACACGTGTCGTATGTGATGGCCCGGCTAAACCGGCTCAGGGCGATTTTGACGCTAAACGAGTCCATTCCCATCTACATATCGTGTTCAGCCACTATTGAAAACCCGGAAAAGAGTTTCCGGACACTCTGTGCTCTCCCCAAGGCCAGTGCCCTATTGCATGTTCATGATGATGGGAGTCCGAGTACGGAGAAGAAGATGGTGGTGTGGGAGCCTCCGATTTTGATGAATAAGAACGGCCAGCGGGACTTGCCTCAGAAGGTGATTAAAATCAATCGAAAAAAAGATAACCAGAAGAAAGAGAGCCAGAAGAAAGAAATCAAGGTGAATCGAAAAAGGAGCGCAGAAAGTTTGGAGGACAGTTTGGAGGGGGAAACTTTGGAGATTTTGGAAAGTTTAGGGGAAGAAAAGAGTATTTCCCTTGAATCACCGATACAGTCAGCATTTCTTCCTCGAGAAAGCATTATTGGAGAGCTGGCCAAGATCCTCGTGCATCTTCTCTCGTCCTCACCCACAATCAAAGCCATTGTGTTTTGCCCTATCCGAGCTGTTTGCGAGCTTCTCATCAAAGAGGTCAAGCTCCTAATCAAGAATAATGAACAGGCAGGCAACTCGGTCAGTGAACATGACGTCATGGCATATAGAGGAGGGTATGCCAAGAGTGACCGGCGAGCAATCGAGCAAAAGATGTTCAGCGGTCATCTTCGTGCCATAGTGGCCACCAATGCCCTCGAGTTGGGCATCGACCTCTCCGACTTGGACGTGGTGATTTCGTGTGGGTTCCCCATTCTGAAGCTGAACTTGCACCAGCAGTTTGGCCGTGCTGGAAGAGGAAAGTCTTCCAGAGGCAGCTTGGCCATTTTGGTTTGTGGAAACTCGCCCGTGGACCGGTACTACCTCCGAAACCCAAAAGAGTTGTGTGAAAAATCGTATGAGGATCTAATGATCGATGGATTCTTAGACGGCACTTCGAACCAGATGGTGCTCTCGATGCATCTACAGTGTGCAGCGTTCGAATGGCCTTTGAAATTGGATAGAGACCTCCAGTGGTTTGCATCCAGTGACGTGATGAGTGCAAAAGTCCTGGATATTGTCAAGGAAAAGCTCTGCATCGATGACCATGGCGAGTGGCACACCAACCCAAACTACTTGCCGTGGCCCTCGGAAAAGGTATCCTTGAGAGCCATTGAACAGAACATGTATGCGGTGGTGGATATCACACATGAAAAGAACACCATAATAGAAGAGGTGGAGGAGCTGCGAACCAGCTTCACCCTATATGAAGGAGGTATTTTCCTCCACCAGGGATTCCCCTACTTGGTGAAGGAGTTCAACCCGGAGGGCCGGTTCGCTAAGGTAGTGCGTGTGCAGGTATCGTGGACCACCCAGCAGCGGGACTTTTCGGACGTGGACCCTTTGGAGATCGAATTGGTCAAGCAGCTCCACGTGCGGGGCCACAAGCTGGACTTGCCCGTTTTCTACGGCAAAATCCAAACCACCATCATTGTTTTTGGCTACTTCAAGGTCAACCGCAAGGGAGAGATCTTGGAGGCCGTGGAGGTTAAGAACCCACCTGTGGTGCTCCGGTCCAAGGGTTTCTGGATCGATATCCCCAGCCAGGCCCTTGAAATCATCAAGACCAAGAAGCTCAATCCTGCGGGTGGCATCCATGCTGCCCAACATGGTGTGATGAACGTTCTACCACTTTTCATCACTGGAGGGGCAACCACCAACCCCAATGCCAAGTTTATCCCCAATGGAGCAGATTCAGAATTGTCTACCGAGTGTAAGGCACCGCAGAAGGAATTTGCCCAACGACAAACCTTAAGGAGAAGACCACCCCGGCTCATTTTCCATGACTCTAAAGGTGGAGAGGCCGGATCTGGAATGGCAGGCAAGACGTTCGAGTATATCGACGAAATCCTCATTACGACTTTCGAGAGAATCCTCGATTGCGAGTGTTTATGGGGGTGTCCGTTGTGTGTGGCCGGCACGTTCTGCAAAGAGAATATGATGGTGATGTCGAAGCCTGCAGCGCTTATTATTTTGGCGGTGATCTTGGACAGGGTCACCGACGAGTTTTTGGACTCGGTGTTGGAGGGGCCTGAGGCCAACATGCCGGAGATTGTGACGGATTCCGTCGCCAGCAATGCTAACCCAGTGAAGTTTGCTCGAAACGTGCAGATTGTGAAGGAGAACCCAGAGAAGAGAAGAAAACAGACGAAGAATGAGCAATGAAGAATGAGAATGAAGCGAAGAAAAGAGAATAGAGAATAGACAGATCAAGAAGAGAATAGGGAATAGATAAAAAAAGATTACGTTTATTAGGTCCGGAAACTCTTCTTCCGGCCAAGTTTGGATGCTGTCCGTGACAACTTGGACAAGGTGCTTTCGGAAGATGCCATCAGTTTCCCCTCGATTTTCCCCTCGTTGATTGCCGGAAGTGGTTTATGGTGAATAGGTTTGGCCGGCACCTCGGGGCGGGTGATGACCCGGTCCGGCATCTCCACCGGCTCGCCCGTGGCCCTATTGAATTGGGCAATCTCGTTTTCACGGGCCCTGGGCTGAAGGGCCGGCGATGAGACCAACTGTCTCCTCTTGGCCAAGCGAAACACATGTTTCACGGACTTCAAGTAAATCGAAGCCAACGACCCGATGTTCAATTCCAACTCCTCAGTGATGGCAGGGTCGATGTTTTCGTTGTCTGCAGTGATATCGGGGTCGATGTTGATGACAATCTCCTTTGTTTTGCTGTGGAAATCTGCATCGGTGCCATTGTTTTCGGGGTGGGAAATGAGTCTCCAATAGAAAAAGCCTCTATCCCTCAAGTCAGGGTTGTTGCACTCTTCTGTGGCCCACTTCAACACCGTCAACACAAAATGCTCGCCTCTCTTGGGGTACTTCACATAGAACTTGACCACGGTATTCAAAAGCGCATACTGCACCTCCAACGGGTCCTCGCCAAACGTCTTGACAAAGTGGCCCAACACCTCGTCCACATTGGGGATTTTATCGGGGTACTGGCCCACCATCCACGTGATGGCCACCTTGGCATCAGCCTCCTCCACCACCCGGTAATGCCGGGCAATGGCCTCGATAGCAAAGTCAAACCTGCCGGGGTACTTTCTCAAGATGTTCTTGAGCACCACCGCAGCCTCATGTACAATGTACGAGATGTCATTGGAGAGCAAGTCCAAAAGGATCTCCACACAACGCGTGGCAGCCACGTTCAACTTGATGGAGAGGTTTCCGAAAGCACGAATGGCTTTGCGGGCCATCTTGACGTCGACCTCTGTGGCATACTCCTCCAACTCGCGGAACACCACATCGATGTTGGTTTCGTCCGCCAAAAGGTAGATGATCTCAAGCTTTGTGTCCTTGATATAGATGGGGTCATCAAAGTTCCAGAAGAACAGCCGTACGTCCACGGAGAGCAAGTACTTGCGGCCGAGAAGGAGCAAGATGACATTGCGCAACACCAAGAACTGGATTTCTGGGGGTTTTGAGAGAAGTGCCACCACCACGGACCCAAGCCGTTTGGGGAGGCCCTGTGCCACAAGATCTGGAGTCTCGATATAGTTCGCTAGGTACATGACCACCTTGACGGCATTGAGCACCACGGCCAGGTTCTCATGTTGCAAGCACGGCAAGACCGACTGAAGCACCTCCACGGCATCCATGCTTTTTTCCGGCACATACAGCATGACCGCATTGAGCAAATAGACTTGGTGCCATTCATTGGCCAACGACACGTTGTGCACCAAAGCCAAGGAGTGGTCCTTGTTGATTTTGAGGTTGAGCGAGGCAGAAGTCTCAGTGATCAGGTTCAACGCGGCCAAAGCATTGCATACCACGGTCTGGTTCTCGTCATAGAGCAAATCATTGAGGGCCTCAATGTACAGGAGGCTGAGGGTCCGTTTCTGGTCATGGTGAAAGATTCGGCCCACGGAAAATGCAGCTGCTGTGCGGACATGTGGATTTGTATCCTGGAGGGCAGGTTTGGTGGCGGACATGGCCAAGTCCACGAATTGGGGGAGTGCTATGGACGACACGGTGCGGACCGCAAGGGCACGGACCATGGGGTCCAGGTCCAGGAGGAAACGGCGGAAAAAGTCTAGGGCCTCCAAGCTGGAGTGGTTAAGTTCGGCATAGTGCACGATATAATGGCAGCAGAGGCGGCGGATCTCATAGTCATCAATCACCATCAAGCGGATCACCTCACTCATCAACACCGCTAGTTCTTGGCGATTCAAGATAATATTGGAGATGATTTTCTTGAGCACGATCTTGACGCGTTGCTGCGGTTTCAGTTTCTTACGGGCCTGTTCCAATTCTGCGCGGAGGTCGGCGGCCTTGGCCTTGCCAAAGTATTTCTGATCCATGGGTAGTTCGGGTAACGTGGTAGTGGGACGAAGAACGGAGGTTGGAAGATGGACGGAGTATGCAGGTTGAAGAAGTCAAGTCAAAGGATGGACGTTTGGTTCATGTATGTTTCATGGATGACAATATGTGAGATATTACGGATTAAGTATTAGTGTGGTATTAGTGGTGGTATGTGGTGATATTAGTCGGTGCCGGTATGGAAGGTAGGGCGCGTTTATCTGGTTTATATGCACCACCTTCGTGCAACCACTGCAAAACTGAAAACCACTCATACGGATTATTGGATCATTGACCTATTATAGATCGGTATCCGTCCCCTCACAAAGTTCATCATCTCTTTCACTTGTAGTCAGTACCGGTCAGTGGTCAGTATAGAGTATGGAGTATGGAGTATGGAGTATGGAGTATGGAGTATGGAGTATGGAGTATGGAGTATAGAGTATGGACTATGGACTGTGGACTGTGGACTATGGACTATGGACTATGGAGTATAGTGTGTAGCCAGTACTAATTTAAGATCCAAGATGGCTGGAATGGCTGGAATGGCTAAAATACTCCCATTTCAAATTAGTTTCCGGTCACTGTGGTACTTTTAAACGTACCTTATGTAGACTCCAGGCACGTCACTTGCCGCACCACCATACCTCACCCCGAAGTGTCGCACACTTTAGTACACTTCATGGTTTTTATGGAGTCACACAATATTCAGCCAAAAAAAAAAGTATAAATCTGATGTGTGTAACATGTAGGATACTACAACTTCTGCGGCACACTAAAATATCCCCTCCATACATCAATCATCTACCATTTGCATGTATTCAGCTTCTACTATGTGCTACCTCTATATGTACCACCTCAATATGTACTACCTCAATATCTACCACCTCTATATCTACCACCTCTATATCTACCACCTCTATATCTACCACCTATAGTACCGCTTTTCACGGACCACGGCCCACACACTCATTACGTTTCTGTTCTGGCTGATCCAATTGACCACACAATCGAGGCATTCTATCCGTGTTCAGTTGATGTGCTGGATTCAGTGAGTGAGATAAGTGTGGGCTAGACTGTATCAACAAGGGGTGGATTCTATTGAATACGATAACGATCTCAAGTATACCAAGTCCATTCTTTTGGCCGTCAAGTACCTCAGTCATGACTCCGTTTCTTACTACGAGAGCAACAACTTATAGGTACGAATTAATGGGTCCGACGAAGAGTTGCCTATATGCACCACCTCTATATCAACTATCTATACCGACACATGAAACTTACCCTAACGCCTATTTTCTTAATATCAAATATTTTTGTAATGTTTCTATGGGTTTAACCATTTTCTCGTTTTTCCTCATTTTAGTCTCAGTTAATAAATCAATATGTGTGACTATTGTCTTGATTAGTACGTTGACTAGTATCTCAATTGGTAGATCTACTAGTGTCAGTGTACCTACGATATAGGGATTGAACTCACTTTGCCCAATTAATCGGGACCCGATGCTACTACCGTGGTCCACCGTTACCACACCCCTTCGGACTGCTTTCCTGTAGAAGTATTCAATACTGACCGATTCATGTTACAGGAATCATCGACGGATATAGTTAGGTAATTTAAGTGCTTACAGGAATCTATTACTTAAGTATAGAATAGTGTATGGGAAAGAGTAAGTGGGGTAAGTATAGTGTGGTAAGTATAGTACTGAACAGAATATAGAGCATGGCATGAATTTTCATTTGAAGCTCTCGCAAATTCATTTGAAGCTCTCGCAAATTTCATTTGAAGCTCTCGCAAATTTCATTTGAGGTGCTACCAATAACCAAGGAATCATCCACACATTCTATTATGAGTACCGAGTATCTTCCATGAGTACTGGTCTAGTATGAGTACTGAGGTCCATGAACAGGACTTCTGTTGGGAGTAATTAGACGATTCCAGGCCCTTTTCCTGACAAAAGTTTGGAAGATCCTTTTTTGGTTTCATTGCCACTTCCTCTTTATTCAAGATCTTGTTCCCATGAAAACACCGCGTAGAATATCGTTCTTTTATATTGACCTCAGAATTACTATAGTCGTTTGGAAACCATACGAACTGTGTTCTAGTCCCAGACCCACTAGTACTTCATCTCATGTACTTACTTGGAGCTGGGTCATTGACACCCCATGTTTCGACTACTCTTGGTTAGTAGTAGCCCCAATACTATATTATGGAATGGCGTATACCTACATTAGATATTATGGGATTGCTGGACACTTGAATTAAAGGACTGTGATACCCACTGCTTCCAAGTATTACAAGTATTACTTACTCAATCTATAATCCAAAAACAATATTGAAATAATTGGAAGTGAGTAAGGTGGAAGGCTAGCATTGAACGATGTAGAGCTACATGTAGTTTGAGTCCAATACTTGGCTAGTTTGGGTACAAGAGTTGGGGGTCTCTCAGAGTTGGGGAAGAGTTGGGGGTCTCTCAGAGTTGGTTTTAAAAAGTAGTGCAGTATAGAGTTGTAGTAATATACTGTCAAGTGTACTGCAAGGGTGTACCAGATTCTATGGTATCAGTGAAATATCTAAAAATGATAGTGCAAGAATCCAAAAATGCTCAGTACTCATATACAATGGTGAAAAAGGGTTTGATAACTATAAAAAAGAGATAGAAATGGTGGTAAAAGGAACATAAAATGGGTTAAAAAATAGAAATTTCAAAAATTAAAAAAGCTTGTGATATACAGCCTATTTACAACCAGAAGATAAGCTAGACCACAATAAAATTTTGAGATAAGAAAAATACTTTAAAAGACCCTTGCCAAATCCCTGAGGAGAAAAATGGAAATATATGATAATTGTTTGGAGTAGGAATAATAATAACAAAAATGCCAAACTGTGAATATATGAGTGAAGATCTCATGAAAGAATATGTAAAGATGAACAATGATATGACGCAAACTGTGGTGAAATTATACCACCTAATCTATTTATCAGTGAATATGTTTAAATTGTTCCGAGTGTTATGTTCTTTGATAACGTTTGGAAACCTCAACTTGTATTCGTTGATGGTTCCTCAAAGAACGGAGCCGGAGCGGCTTATATCACTAGGAGAGAACCGTCGTAACGAAAACTCTCGTGCAGAACAATGGTGCTGATATCCTAGAATATCCGAAAGGGTCATCGATACACGACGTAATATGATGGCCGATGGCCAGCGGCCGTGATACGGCGTTTGCAATGGCCGTTGTTAGGATCGGACTGAGTAGGCACCATAATGCCCCTATATGTAGTGTCCTACCTATAATGTCCTACCTATAGTGGATCTAACGGATTATTAGTAGTATTAGTATCTAGTGCTGTGACGAATGATAGGCGAATGGATTTTGTAAAGTATGTAATAGTAGCAGTAGTAGTAACTACCACTATATACTACCACTACCACTACCACTACCACTACTACTACTACTACTACTACTACTACTACTACTACTACTACTACTACTACTACTACTACTACTACTACTACTACTACTACTATAGACTATACTACTATAGACAACTACTATAGACAACTACCACTACTATAGACAACTACCACTACTATAGACAACTACCACTACTATAGACAACTACCACTACTATAGACAACTACCACTACTATAGACTACAGTACACTATATACTATACACTACTATACACTATGTTAGATTTTTGTAAGTACGTTTATTACCTAATCGAAATTCTCTTCGTTGATAATTCCTCTTCTTGAGGAATCGGCCGCCATTACGTAGTCATTGGAAGGTAGCCGAAGGGGTGTAGTAACGGAGAACCGAGAAGGGGCGTAGTGACGTTGGACCTAAAACGGGTGTAGTAGCGTCGGTTCTCGATTAACTGGGCACGTGTGCGCAACTCTATATGCGTTGTATCCCACCCATCTTGGATCTAACACACTACACTATATACTACGCTACACTATATACTACGCTACACTATATACTACGCTACACTATATACTACACTACACTACACTACACTACACTACACTACACAATAGATTGTACTTCATGATGAATCATTTCACGTTGTCATCTACTTACTCTACACTATATATCCTTACTCTACACCCAATTATTGTATCATATCATACTTACTTTCTACTCAATAGACTCTACAGACCACCAGACCTCTTTAGCCTCTCTGGTGTCGATTTCAATTTGGACTTCATGCTTAGACTCTTATTTCTCAGTGTTTCATCCACAAAATTCACTCAGATTAGGACAATTGAACAATTCCGGCAGCATAAGAAACACTGGAGTCGGAAGGACGTACCACACGACTACTCTGAGAGTATCCGAGCCATTGGAAAGAAGAGGAGGTGTTGAGCGACTGCAACAAGGCCAAAATAATGGAAATGGGTTTTTGCCCGCAAATGGTATTTCCAGTATCGGCAATGTACAGATCCCACTTGTCGACTGAGCCCGTGCTGGCAATGGCCATGGCTGTGCGGTCCAAGTACTCAATGGACTCATAGATAGGCACCTTGGCCTTCGCAGTCGAATAGGGTGCTATGGCGGAGATCTCGTTGTCCGGTACATACGACGTGTAGTCGAAACGCCTGCCCCAATGACAGAAATCCGACAGGACCACTAGGGTGGTGTACGGGTCTGAGATATAAGGTGCAAGTCGGTCCACCACTTTGGCCCGGACACTTTTGCTTAAAGAAGAAACCATAATGGGGATAATCTTGGGCACGGGCACGCCCTCGTTCTTGCATTTGGCCACGAGAAATGGCAAGTGCATTTCAAACAGATGTTCATCATCATCAGCATCTTGGGTCATGTACTGCATGGGGCCCCCGGCCAAACGTCCATTAGTCTCGGTGTCAATATCCACGGGTCCGAGTGGCGTGGCGTAACTCTCATACCGGGAGAGTAAAACTTGATCCTTGAAGTATACGTGGTGGGACGGCCCAAGAATAATCACCCGCTTGACGTCTTTGGTGTCCCAAGCTCCATAGGCCTGGGCCAACTGCTCACCACAATAGGAGTATCCTGCATGTGGCCCCACGAGCACCCGAGCGCCTTTTTGACTTGGGCCTACCTTTGAAAAGAGCTCGTTGATCTGGCCTAAAAGTGTGGCACCATGGGACGAGTACCACGAACCCGCATGTGAAGCAGGCCGGTTCATTGGTGTAATGAAGTGTGGTTTGCTGTGGTTTGCTGTGAGCAAGCTGTACCGTGCGCTTGTCAGTCACGTGCACCACCACTTACCGGTTCCACCACCTACACCAATACCTACTAAATGACAGTACAGAAACATTGAAATAACCACTAATAGATGACTACTGATGACTACAGATGATGCAAAATGAATAAGGGCTATAGCTGCCTTATCTGAACATATGCAGGGAGAATAATAAGTGTTATGGCTTGATACTTGTAGGTCACGTGACCTTCCGAACTAATTATGTGACGTTTTTGGAATAAACAGCCTTTACCTGCTAATCCCAATAGTCTCCCAATGATCTTTTTGACAAGTTAGAATGGATGTTTAACCACCCTCATATCCATATCTCATAACCACCCCAATCCATAACATACCACCTGGTCATTTGTCTATATCCAGCCAATTACCTCTTACCGTCATTTATCCAGTTGCAATTAATTCTCCTACAGATATTTAGCAGGATGTTTTGTGGTCACGTTCCTGCACACCCCTTTTTCTTCTCTCCACTTGTACTCTTTTTTTTCGCCCGATAACCATAGACCTCTATACTCTTACTGACCAGTATCAGCCCAACCATTACTTTTGGCCTTATAGGTGAACTCCTGGTTTGGGTAAAATTACTCATAGTTAATTTCTTGGTTTTCTACACCACGGACGTTCCACAAATGAAGTAGACGTGACCGTACTACTTACCACATGAATAGTATTCTACCACACCTCCAAAGTTATCACAGGCACTTTACCTGACTATGATTTTACAAGAAAAATACAGTACAAGCTATAGTACAATTACAGTACAATTACAGTACAATTACAGTACAATTACAGTACAACTACCGTACAACTGCCGTACAACTACAGCACTATAATGAGTACCACCAACTAATAATCTATTTAGTACTTTTCAGTGTATAGGTGAATAAAGAGTATCCATATCCACTATAGGTCACCTTCTGGCACATCACACTCATGTATCATTGTAAAGTAGTATTCTACATAGTACATTTTCATAGTATATTTTCATAGTATATTTTCATAGATCCAGTAGATAGAACACTACCAATACAAATATCGAGCTACCAGCTATCCGGATCTGAGTACCCAAGCCAATATAGACGACCGGTTTCACCGATACGTGACCATTTGAAGCGGCTCGCTGGGTCTAGATTTTTTTAGTTGGCTCTCTTTCAGATTATTTAACTAGCTCCAATTCCTCTTGTTGAGGAAATATCAATGACGAAAGTAATGACCAGGAACAATTGTGCTGAAGAATCTAACATATTAGTAAAATTACTTAGTCGGTTACATAGGAAAATTACTTAGTCGGTTACATAGGAAAATTACATAGTCGGTTACATAGGAAAATTACATAGTTCATGTTATATTCTTTATCACGTGTCTTAACCTAAACTTGTACTCGAGGATGGTTCCTCAAGGAGAGGAACCGAGGTGGCTTATATACTTAGAGAGAAACGGGGCACCGAAAAACTCTCCACCAGAACAGTGGTAGGGATTGTTCTAGAATAGCCGAAAGGACCATCATAGTACTTCATACAACGATGGTCGTGGCACGGCGTTTACAATGTCCATTGTAAAACCCGGACTGAGAGGCTTCATAATACCTCCATAGGCAGGGCCCTGTCTATGGCGGATCTAACAGTTCAGCTATAATACAAACACTCAATGAGTCTACATAATACGATACAAAACACATGCTCAACATACGTTTTAATATATATCCCTTTTCAAGAGTTTGTCTTTTCAAGAGTTTGTCTTTTCAAGAGTTTGTCTTTTCAAGAGTTTGTCTTTTCAAGAGTTTGTCTTTTCAAGAGTTTGTCTTTTCAAGAGTTTGTCTTTTCAAGAGTTTGTCTTTTCAAGAGTTTGTCTTTTCAAGAGTTTGTCTTTTCAAGAGTTTGTCTTTTCAAGAGTTTGTCTTTTCAAGAGTTTGTCTTTTCAAGAGTTTGTCTTTTCAAGAGTTTGTCTTTTCAAGAGTTTGTCTTTTCAAGAGTTTGTCTTTTCAAGAGTTTGTCTTTTCAAGAGTTTGTCTTTTCAAGAGTTTGTCTTTTCAAGAGTTTGTCTTTTCAAGAGTTTGTCTTTTCAAGAGTTTGTCTTTTCAAGAGTTTGTCTTTTCAAGAGTTTGTCTTTTCAAGAGTTTGTCTTTTCAAGAGTTTGTCTTTTCAAGAGTTTGTCTTTTCAAGAGTTTGTCTTTTCAAGAGTTTGTCTTTTCAAGAGTTTGTCTTTTCAAGAGTTTGTCTTTTCAAGAGTTTGTCTTTTCAAGAGTTTGTCTTTTCAAGAGTTTGTCTTTTCAAGAGTTTGTCTTTTCAAGAGTTTGTCTTTTCAAGAGTTTGTCTTTTCAAGAGTTTGTCTTTTCAAGAGTTTGTCTTTTCAAGAGTTTGTCTTTTCAAGAGTTTGTCTTTTCAAGAGTTTGTCTTTTCAAGAGTTTGTCTTTTCAAGAGTTTGTCTTTTCAAGAGTCTCTCTGCTTCCAAAGGAGGACAAGTTTTTGGTCTCTTTATCTTGTTTTTTGCACTTGACTTTATTACCATGGGCTTAAAGTTTGCCAAAAACTACTTAGAGCAAAAGGTCTGGGACAATCCCAAATATGTCATTGCTCAAAAGACAACCATTATTGAGCAGTGTTAGTGTGACGGTTACGTTCCTAAGGTCTATTTCTCCACCGATAAATCCCCACCAATGTCTAAGAAACCTTCTAGATTGAACAATGGTCTCGGTAAAAAAAAACAGCCCAAGTTAAGACCCAAGGCTTGCACCCACTCAGAATTTAAAGCTTCATGTCCTAGCAAAACAAAACCAGGCCAGCAAGTAGGGAATATCATCGGTTTCAATCTCGAATTTAGCAACAGTGGGTCTTCGAACTCTGGAGACTAATGAGGTAGACGACTACCACTCAGCTCTCACTGCCTTGGGACGATGGTGCTGATCTCCTCCATTTCATCTAGGTTGGTGGGATATGATAGTTGTACCTTATAGGACCGAAGCACGAGATGGGTGCCATGTGAGTGAAACGTTTCGTACATAGACATAATCAAATCAATAATACAGTTACCTCACGTAATTACATGGTACAATTAAATAGTACAGTTCTAATACAATTTCATAGTACAGTTAGATCTGTTGTGCTTCACAATTCTTTGGTCCATAAATTGGAGCGGTTGTGTCTGTGGGAACTAATGACATCATATAGTTGTGGAACTCAAATAACCATCTCAGTCATGTCTATTCTTATCTGTATCTATACTATATCAAGAATCTCTTGAAAGCACTGTCCTCAGACTAGCCTTATCTATGATTCATGAGAGTAATTTATTCTCTTCTCTTTGCTTGGTCCTTGTCAATTGCCACCTAAGCCCTTTTCTGCGGGGCGTCGACTATTATTAGACTATTCCTACATATTATGAATCATTCACTATTTTATTTGTCCTGCTTACATGCAGTCACATAAAACATACAGTCACATAAAACATACAGTCACATGGAACGTCCAGTCACATGGAACATCCAGTCACATGGAACATCCAGTACATCAGAGATATACTGATTCCTGTTAGGAAATGATTTTACAAGGATACTGAGAGGCATGGTATCCCGGTGGGGCATCACTGGCATATCACATGCTTGTGTTTCATGTATATGCAGGGTTGCATACAACCAGTGTATATAACAGCGAGGTTTTCCTCCCTTGGATCAATCAGGGAGTTCCTCGACTATTCTAGGTGCCATACACACCATAATAAACTATAGGACGTAAGGAATACGTTCGACATATAAGACTAACAGCTTGAGGTCACTGTTCAGTTCTAACAATTCCTCATGTTCCAACATATAGTACAGTTAGGTGTACTATAGGAAGGGCTCTACATAGAGGTATTCCGAAACCTACGCCATCTGATCCTAACAATAGCCATTGCAAACTCCGTGTCACAGCCATCATAGTACTTCGTACAATAATGGCTATTCTAGAACATTCCCTTACTATTGTTCTATTGGAGAGTTTTTCGAATGCGGAGTTTCTCTCGATGCTATATAAATCGCGCCGGTTCCCTCTTGAGGATCCATCAACGAGCGTAGTATTGTGAAGGCATAAATGTATCAAAGAACATAACACAACCACTATATAGTGATTAAGGGAGAGTTTACATCGTCAATGGTATAGTCAATGGTCAATGGTCAATGGTCAATGGTCAATGGTCAATGGTCAATGGTCAATGGTCAATGGTTAGTCAATAGTATAGAATCTTACTTGGCAGACCCACCATAGATAGGGATCTACCTATGGAGATATTATGAAACCTCTCTGCCTGATACAATGACCATTGTTATTCAGCCTCCTAGGCCTCCTAGTCAGCCTCCTAGTCAGCCTTCATTGTACGAAGTACCAGGATGGCCTGAGTGAGGACATCAATGATCGCCAAGGAGTTGTTCCGCAGCAATCTCTTCTCTTGAAAAGTTATATAAGTAGCTCATATTCCTCAACTTGAGGAATCTCATCGGCGAATAAAGATAACTTAGTACTTAACGTCACAACAAGAATCTAACATTACTGGTACTCGAGAAAAGTTTCTAATACTGTAGAAATATGTTTTGATCCTTTTATAATTTCTCAGTGTATTGTAATATATAGAAAGTTATACTCCACTATACCTTTTAACCATAAGGACTCATCTACCTGTGTTATTAGTCTACAACTTTAGCCTGATTGATTGTAGCCACTTATTTATTTGTGCTACACCTCTTGCATACCAGGGTTCTTACATACCAGGGTTTCTTAATGAGTAAGTAGTAGTAAGCAGTAAGTAGTAAGTAGTAAGTAGTAAGTAGTAAGTAGTAAGTAGTAAGTAGTAAGTAGTAAGTAGTAAGTAGTAAGTAGTAAGTAGTAGTAATGTTAGATTCTTGTTACCTCAGACACTGTCTACTATGTCCATTCGCCGATGATCCTCAAAAGGAGGAATCTGAGCAATACTGATACTACTCACTATATAGTACTACATACCAGTACTGTCACTATTATTAACTACTGCTACTTGTACAACCACCACTACCATTATACCATACTTTCTATATACCATCAACTCTACTAGACACTACACTATGCTTGACTATATTTGACTATCATAGATCACCATAGATCACCATAGTCTATATGCTATTCTAATGTATACTACTATACTACTGTACTAGTGTCTACCATTATACTAGTGTATACTACTATACCATACTATACTGCATACGACACAACTGTACTGGTGTAAACCACTATCTCGGTGTATACTACTGGGTTGGGGAAGTGGTGGTTCAAAAGTAGCTTCTTAGAGTGCCATGTTCGTGATATAACTACCGAGCCGAGCTAGATATCACTATTTCCAACAAAGTCTTTCTAGACACCGGGTCACTACTATAATAAGGTCTGCTAGAAAACAGTATAAGCAGTATGAGCAGTAGAGTAGAGTATAATAGAGTTAAGTAGAGTACAGTATAGTAGAGTACAGTGTAGTATAGTACAGTATAGTATAGTACAGTGTAGTATAGTATAGTACAGTGTAGTATAGTACAGTGTAGTATAGTACAGTGTAGTATAGTACAGAGTAGTATAGTACAGTGTAGTATAGTACAGAGTAGTATAGTACAGTGTAGTATAGTACAGAGTAGTATAGTATAGTATAGTATAGTACAGTACAGTGCAGTATAGTACAGTGTAGTATAGTACAGTACGGTATAGTATAGTACAGTACGGTATAGTATAGTATAGTGTTATGTTCTTTATAACGTATATTGCCTAAACTTGTATCCGTTGATGGATGTATCTGAGGTCTAACTTGAACAGGGATTTCTTTTGAATTGACGAGTAATACTGCACATTGAACACATATTCAGAAATCCAACTTGGACGGCGTTTTCTTTGAATTGACGTGTGAGACTGCACTTTGGCCACGTATTCTCCCACGGCTAGGAGAGACGGCCAGTCTCGGTCAAGATGTCAGTAAAAAGAAACAGCCTCAATCAGACCATTCCAATTTTCTGCTCGGCTCTTCAATTTCTGATTTTGCGTAACCAAAGGGGTGAGAGTCCACATAAAGAAAGGTCAAGGTGGGCTGGAACATATCGCTAGTGAGCTGAGGTCCTCGGTCTGTTTGTATGGAAGTAGGGAGACCGTGTAGTGGAAAATAGTCGTAAGCGAGTATGTCAACCATGGTTTGGGCAGAGAAATCCGTCAGCACGGGATAAAAATCAACGCGATTAGAAAACTTGTCGACAATGGTGAGTATGGCATTGACGGAGCGGATCCGAACTAGTCGAAGTGGAACAGATCACAGGGCATAAAAACGTAAGTCGCGGCTACATTTTGACAGTACGTTGCAAACGGTCTGCTAAACACCCAGAGGGCGAAGTCATTAAGGTACGAGCAGGGGACTTGAAATCAACCTCTCCCCAACTCTACCGAAAATACGCTCAAAAACATGGCCTCCCAATGCCCGATAAATCGACATGGAGGCTGGGGGGATGTTAGATCCACTATAGGTAGGGCACTACCTATAGGGACATTATGAAACCTACGATGTCTGATCTCAACATTTGCCACGGCAAACGCCGTATCAAGGCGTTCGGCCGTCTCGGCATTTCGGGCATCGGTGGTCTTCTTTCGAATATTCTAGAACAAGCCGTACCATTGTTCTAGTGGAGAGTTTTCCGGTAACACGTTTCTCTGAAAGTTATATAAGCCACCTCGGTTCCTCTCTTTGAGGAACCATCAACGAATACAAGTTTAGACAACGTTATAAAGAACATAAGAATAGTATAGTATAGTATAGTACAGTGTAGTGTAGTATAGTATAGTACAGTGTAGTGTAGTATAGTATAGTACAGTGTAGTGTAGTATAGTATAGTACAGTGTAGTGTAGTATAGTATAGTACAGTGTAGTGTAGTATAGTATAGTGTAGTGTAGTATAGTGTAGTGTAGTATAGTATAGTATAGTGTAGTGTAGTATAGTGTAGTATAGTATAGTATAGTACAGTATAGTATAGTACAGTGTAGTATAGTACAGTGTAGTATAGTACAGTGTAGTACAGTATAGTATAGTATAGTATAGTATAGTATAGTGTAGTGTAGTATAGTATAGTATAGTACAGTGTAGTATAGTACAGTGTAGTATAGTACAGTGTAGTGGAGTGTAGTGTTGTATAGTGGAGAAGAGTAGAGTAGGGTATATTATAAGACTGTACAGTGTAGTGTACGGATTGGACCTAGGACTTGTATATCTACAATCCATGTATAATATCAATATACACTCGGATGTACTCGAGGTACTGCTACTTCTCCCTGGTTACTATAGTAACTTTATTTTCTACTTGTATAGTTATATAACTTTTCAAGAGAAGAGGTGGCTGGTACATGGCTTTATACAATGGACATTGTTAGTACCATGCAGAGGGCTTCATTCCTCAATAGGTAGAGCACTACCTGTGATGGATTTGACAAGTGATGAGTAGTAAATGATGATTGATGAGTAGTAAGTAGTAAGTAGTTAGTAGTAGTAGTAGTAGTAGTAGTAGTAGTAGTAGTAGTAGTAGTAGTAGTAGTAGTAGTAGTAGTAGTAGTAGTAGTAGTAGTATCAGTAGTAGTAGTATCAGTAGTAGTAGTATCAGTAGTAGTAATAGTAGTAGTAGTAGTAGTAGTAGTAGTAGTAGTAGTATCTATTGGGAGTAGGTGGTGGGTGGTGGATTCACTTATTGGATCATGGACCTGGTGAGTACCGAGCGCGGCCTTTTCCTGCGCCCAAGTGCACACCATCAACAAGAATAGCCTGATCAACCACATACTAATAAGGTTTAGTAAATATTATTAGTAGATATTTTGGAAAGATATTTTTAGTGAATGATTTTTAGTGAATGATTTCTTGTGAATATTTTTTTAGTAATAATTTTAGTAAATCCTTTTAAATTAACCTGATTTGTCTAATTATCTGCTTCTCCCTAGAATTAATTCAAATAAACTTAATAAGCTTAATGAACTAAATAAACGTCATTAACTTAATAAGCTTAATAAAAATAAACTTAATAAATTTCGTCTACTTTTTTGTGACACTTAATTTCCATGGCACCTGGAACAACACCTCATCGCCCGCATAATAGGTGGACACACAGTCATAGTCTCCACGAAGCATCATACCCTTCGGAGTGGTGTCCTTCTCAAACGATACGGTGTATGGAGTTTCCAGCGGAGCAAACTCATCGCCGATATCCACGTGCCGAGACCGTACCACCATGGTGTACTTCTTGACCTCCTGCTTATAACTGAGTTTGGTCAAAATTTTTTCCTTGACCAAGAAGTGGATGGTCATCTGGTAGGTAGTATCCTCGGGGATCTTGAAGTGGATGGAGTCGTTGTCCTTGACGTCCACTTCGAAGGAGGTACCGTCGTCGTAGTTGACGGTGAACTTGAGAACCTCGAGGTTTGGGTGATCGACGCCCATTTTTAGTACTTATAGTGGGGGGGGACGAGAGTACTGGTGCTGGGACATGGGTGTGCTTTATAGTGCGCAGAGTGTGGGGTATTAGTGGGCCGAGGATGGTGCATGGACGACGATTGGGGGCATGAGACTGACTTCGGGGGTGGCGTTCTGCATATGGCTCGTCGGTCTTCCGCTTTTCCCTTGGCACTATTGCCTATTTGGGAAATGCCAGACCTTTTCGTCTGTTCCGGCACTTTGATCGGTCTTTGTCTCGGTCTCTGACTCGGTATGGTGCTAGCATATTTGCTCTCCTTCTCCGTCTCTTTGTAGTGCACGTGCTGGCTTGTTCGGCCGCATGTGCTGCGTTCATTGACAGCCCTGGATGCAGGAAACGAAAGAGGAATAGTGCTAATGCTCCAAGTCCTTAGTAAACATCAGTACCTCTGTACTAATCAATATTGGTGGTTATGGTATCAGGAGACATCGTGGTAACCTCTTCGGACATTTCTGTACTCTTTGGCATTTTGGTGCTCTTAGATATTAGCGTCGTTTGTATTGGGGTGAGCTTTCACATGATCAAAGTCACGTGTGTGTCCACATGCAGGAAACGAAAAAAGGAATAGTGTTAATGGTCCAAAAGTCAGTGATTTTTATTTTTTTTATTTGAGTTTAGGCTTTGTTCTTTATATAGCCTTGTACAAAATAGTTGCAAATTCATTTTGGTGACATATTATGGTTTAGTAAAAAGTGGTTGTACTGGACTGTCTAAGTCGGTGTATTGGACTGTCTAAGTCGGTGTATTGGAGGCGTACCTATATTTTGCAGTCTTATAAAGGCTAACTGTAGAGCGGCGAGTGTTACAGGAAATAGAGCGTGTGATACAGCAAACAAGTGGTGAGGAAAAAGAACAATTTCTCTTCCGCACTTCAGCTCTACCAGGAATATTCCTCAAAGCATGGCCTTCTAATGCCCAAATAAATCGACATCGAGACTGGCAAATCGACATAGAGGCTGGCAGAGATGTCCGTTCCACCATAGGTGGTGCTCTACGTATGCAGGATAACGAAGCCTCTTCGTCTGATACTACAATAATCATTGCTATGACCTTCTACTCAGCCCCTTCCTCTCTTGAACCGTTATAAGCAGCTCAGATTCCGCTTTTTGAGGAATCATCAACGAATAAAGATAACTTAGAACTCAACGTTATAACAAAAATCTAACAGTATAGTATGGTATGGTATGGTATGGTATATGTTATTTTCTTTATAACGTGTGTTTGCCTAATCCTGTATTCGTTGATGGTTCCTCAACGAGAGGAACCGGGGTGGCTTATAAAACTGTACTTCATTCAACGATGGTCGTGATACAGCATTTGAAATGGCCATTGTAACAATCGGACTGAGAGGCTTCATAATACCTTCATAGGCAGGGCCCTGCCTATCGTGAATCTGACAGTATGGTATAGTATGGTAGTATGGTAGTATGGTAGTATGGTATAGTATGGTAGTATGGTATAGTATGGTAGTATGGTAGTATGGTAGTATGGTAGTATGGTAGTATGGTATAGTATGGTAGTATGGTAGTATGGTAGTATGGTATAGTATGGTAGTATGGTAGTATGGTAGTATGGTATAGTATGGTATAGTATGGTAGTATGGTATAGTATGGTATAGTATGGTAGTATGGTATAGTATGGTATAGTATGGCATAGTATAGTACAGTTCAAGTCATTGAGTCATCGTCATCAAGTCATCGTCATCAAGTCATCGTCATCAAGTCATCGTCATCAAGTCATCGTCATCAAGTCATCGTCATCAAGTCATCATGATTCCCCTTTCCTCGATGTCCTGTACATTCTAGTTCCATCAATACCGGTAGCCATGATTTCTTATGAGTAGAGCCCTGCCTAGTGGAATTAAAAGCTGTGTAGTAGTGTACTGGTTACTTTTGTCCTTTTGATTTGTGTCCTTTCGATTTGTGTCCTTTCGATTTGTGTTTTTTTGTCCTTTTAATTTGTATGGATTGAGAAGATGAGGAAAGCCTGGTTTATATAGGTTTCTTTTTTACACCATGGGTGCGAAATCCGGTATAATGCTGACTCTGGTCGGACACCCAAAACGTACGGTTTCAGTCGGCACATACCATTTATTGCAGTGTGGCTTTGTGATATATATGCTCGGATATATATGCTTGGATCTTTCCGCTTGGATCTTTCCGCTTGGATCTTTCCGCTTGGATCTGTACATAGACAAGCGTTTTTGACCCAATTGTAAGTATAATCCAGATCGCCCTCTCCATACCAGTCAATAGACCAGGCCATATTAGGCCTTGGTACTTGAAGCGCATTAGTTCTTGAAGAGGATCAGTTCTTGTATTTAGAGTACGTACAGTAAGAGTAAAGAAGTACAGTCGGAGAAGTACAGTCAGAATAGAGTAGATAGTAACTCAGTCAACAGTTCTTTACCTTCTCAGTTTGAAAAGCGGCGACCTCCTCCTTCAACAAGACCTGGAGCACACCCAAGTCCTTTTCGTCCTCCTCGCGGCCGAACTTGAAGCTGTTAGCATTCCGGGGCTCACCTCCCGCATCTCGGATGTTGGCAAAAAACGAGTGCTTGAGCACCTGGTCCACCGTAAGCCTCTTTTGGGGGTCCCACTTCAACAACAGCTCCAATACATCGAAACTCTCCTTGGATGCAAAGGGGTACACTTTGGCCCAGTCCACCGGAGCCAGGTGCTCGGAAGGAGCCGTCCAGTTGGCACTCCTAAGGATAAACAGCTCCAGCGGGCTTCCCAAGTACTTGACAATCTCGTGTAACTGGTGGATAGAGCTTTTTCCCGGCATCAACGGCTGTCGGCCATAGAGCTCTCCCAAAATACACCCTACTGCCCACATATCCACGGGTTTGCCGTAATTGGAAAGACGGAGGATTAGTTCCGGGGCCCGGTACCATCTGGTAGCCACATAATTAGTGATGGGGTCTGGAGCTTGCAGACTATGACGCGGCAACACGTGGATGGCTCTGGCCAAGCCGAAATCACAGATCTTAAGTACACCTCTCGAGCTGACCAAGATATTTCCCGGCTTCAAGTCCCGGTGGATCACATCGGCTGAGTGCACATACTTGAGCCCACAGAGAATCTGGTAGAGGAAGTTGCGCACGTGGAATTCCAGAAACTGCACCGGCGAGTAGAGTACGCGTGCTAGGTCATAGTCCATGAGCTCCTGGAAGCAGTAGAGGCCCTCGTAGGGGTAGAGAGTGATGAGGTACACATCCACTAGTGAAACAATCTGCTGTTAGTATCAAGTTGAGTATCAATGGGGAAATTACTGGTAGCCTAGTTAGACTAGAGTAAGTATGCCAACCTCTAGAGCCATCTGACTCGACCAGTAGACTAGGCTAGAGTCACTAGATAACTAGAGTCACTGAAGTAATCAGATTCACTAGACTAATCGGAGTAGCTAGGGCCATCAGATTAGGCCTAGAACACTGGATAGACTAGAGTATCTAGACAGACAAGAGTATCTAGACAGACAAGAGTATCTAGACAGACAAGAGTATCTAGACAGACAAGAGTATCTAGACAGACAAGAGTATCTAGACAGACAAGAGTATCTAGACAGACAAGAGTATCTAGACAGACAAGAGTATCTAGACAGACAAGAGTATCTAGACAGACAAGAGTATCTAGACAGACAAGAGTATCTAGACAGACAAGAGTATCTAGACAGACAAGAGTATCTAGACAGACAAGAGTATCTAGACAGACAAGAGTATCTAGACAGACAAGAGTATCTAGACAGACAAGAGTATCTAGACAGACAAGAGTATCTAGACAGACAAGAGTATCTAGACAGACAAGAGTATCTAGACAGACAAGAGTATCTAGACAGACAAGAGTATCTAGACAGACAAGAGTATCTAGACAGACAAGAGTATCTAGACAGACAAGAGTATCTAGACAGACAAGAGTATCTAGACAGACAAGAGTATCTAGACAGACAAGAGTATCTAGACAGACAAGAGTATCTAGACAGACAAGAGTATCTAGACAGACAAGAGTATCTAGACAGACAAGAGTATCTAGACAGACAAGAGTATCTAGACAGACAAGAGTATCTAGACAGACAAGACTATCTAGACAGACAAGACTATCTAGACAGACAAGACTATCTAGACAGACAAGACTATCTAGACTCCAATACCTAGAATCACTAGGCCAGAGTTACCAGAAACACCAGAAGAGCTAGGCACTGGAATAACTAGTGTAAACCGGAGTAGCTAGAATCTAGACCAGAAACTTGGAACTAGAATACTCAGGCTACTCAGGGAATGGGATAACTATACCAGTCTATACTAAATAACAGGCTTCTAGGGTAACTAGAGACCAGACTAGAGTAGCCATAGATAACCCGTCTAGAGAGAGTAGAGACCAGAAGCCGGAGTAAACCATTCTAGACTAGAATAACCAGAGCTAGACTAACGAGAGACCAAAGTAGCCAGAGACTGTACTAGAGACCAGAATAGACTAGACTGTACTAGAGACCAGAATAGACTAGACTGTAACCAGAAACCAGATACTAGGTACCAAGTGACTGAGTACTAAATGACCAGGGACTAGAGAACTATTCCAGACTGAATAGAGTACCACTCCAGACTGACTAAAGGACCATTCTAGACTGACTAAAGGATCATTCTAGACTGACTAAAGGATTATTCTAGACTGACTAAAGGATCATTCTAGACTGCCTAGAGTAGACTGCCTAGAGTAGACTGCCTAGAGTAGACTGCCTAGAGAGGACAATAGGATAACTAGGCGGACCAGCAATATAGGATACATACGTTGCGGTGGCCCCGGAAAAAACGCATGAGCTTCATTTCCCGGATGGCTCTTCGGATCAAAACCTCTTTCTGTGAAATCTTAAGGATCTTCTTGACGGCTAGCTTCATGGAGTCTGGATTGTGCATGTCCACAGCCAGACATACCACTCCGTAGGTGCCCCTGCCCAAGATCAGCTGGATCTGGTAACGCTTGGGAAGGTAGAAGTTGGCTTCCTTGTAGACTTGGAACTCGGACATGGGAATATTATACTGTTTTACCGAGCGTTTGCGGGGGGACGGAGTGTTGGGCTGAGAGCTGCGGTGCTTTCTAGTGGTGAGTGAGTGTTTGTAATTTCGCAGCTATATGTCTGCAACATCCTGCAGCCAACCCTTAAGCCATCCATCACCTTCCACCAGTCCTCATCAGCTCATAACTACCAACTCATAACTAGCTCATAACCACAGCTCATAACCAGATACTCCTATATAAGAATATTTTCCGTATTTGGATAACCACTATAAATTTCTTATTTTTGACTGGTACTGAATTCGTTACTTGAGCATAGTAGATCGGTCATAATTGGTTATATGCATGAACATTACCTAGTTAGACCAAAACAGAAGATCACCACTTTTTTTTTGCTTCTATAAACTGTCTCCATTCTTTACAAATATTAGAGTCAACTATAACTTATAGGTGTAGTAGATTTCTGTGGTATTATCATAATAGGTGGTGGCATGAAGAGGGCGTGCGCAGCCCAAAACAGCGAAAAAGTCAAGTCATTACCGAGCACATTTTCTTACCCTCCAATTTCCCTACAACATGAGCAGCTCCAATTGCAGGTTCTATGAAAACAAGTACCCCGAGGTGGACGAGGTGGTGATGGTCAACGTCCAGGAAATCGCCGAGATGGGTGCCTATGTCAAGTTGCTTGAGTACGACAACATCGAGGGAATGGTGCTTTTGAGTGAATTATCCAGAAGAAGAATCCGGTCCATCCAGAAGTTGATCCGTGTGGGCAAAAACGAGGTGGCTGTTGTTTTGAGGGTGGACAAGGAGAAGGGATACATTGATCTTTCCAAGAGAAGAGTGTCTGCAGAAGATATTGTCAAGTGTGACGAGAGATACAACAAGTCCAAGGCCGTGCACTCCATCTTGAGACACTGTGCCGAAAAGTACAACTTGTCGTTGGAGAAGTTGTACCAAACGGTTGGTTGGCCGTTGCAGAGAAAGTATGGCCATGCCTACGATGCGTTCAAG
Organism: Metschnikowia santaceciliae; assembly: GCA_002374485.1. Lineage (NCBI taxonomy): Eukaryota > Fungi > Ascomycota > Pichiomycetes > Serinales > Metschnikowiaceae > Metschnikowia > Metschnikowia santaceciliae. The sequence continues at coordinate 17,112 of NKZN01001578.1, read as the reverse complement.
TTGTCCATTACCGATGCCACCATTTTCGATGAGGTGGAGGCTCCTTCCACCGAGATTTTGGAGGAGTTGAAGTTGTACATCAGCAGGAGGTTGACGCCGCAAGCCATTAAGATCCGTGCTGATGTTGAGGTGTCGTGTTTCCTGTACGAGGGTATCGATGCCATCAAGACTGCTTTGAAGGCCGGAGAGGCTGAGTCCACCGAGCACATGCAAGTCAAGGCCAAGTTGGTGGCTGCGCCTTTGTATGTGATCTCCACGCAGGCTTTGGATAAGGCTCAGGGGATTGCATTGTTGGAGAAGGCCATTGAGAAGGTTTCGGCTTCCATCGAGGCTGCAGGAGGAAACCTCAAGGTGACCATGGCTCCTAAGGCTGTGACGGCCACGGAGGATGCTGAGTTGCAGGCACTTTTGGAGAGAAAGGAGGCTGACGACAAGGACTCGTCTGATGAGGATGACGACGAGTAGTTCGTGTATATTAAGAAATATGAGGTAGACATGTATGTTGTTGTAGTAGCAATAGAGAGGTATTTAGGAGAGGATATGAATGGGAATGGAATAGAATGGAAATATGTTTATTGGTATTGATACAGGGCTCATAATCTCCACTATTCCCATGGCCCAAGCCCAATACTCCGTTTATCCAAGTTGCATTGGTGTTTAATTAGAATATGGTATGTCCTGCAAGTAATCAGATGGTAGGACTAATGCCTTTAGAGGGAACATTACTCTATTCATGGGTGTTTGGTATTATTAATTTTTGTGTAACTTATCTCGATGTATTTAGAATTATCTGAAGATTCCTACCAAATAAATAATCAGCAATTATTAACATCGCTATCTATACTTATGGCAAAGAACCTACACAATTATGTAGTCGAGTATAATCCAGTCCACACTACTCCACTGCCAGCTTATCGTACTCTCATTTACTACAATATCCATCGCTCCACTACTTCTCCATATATTCACATATTTATTCTATGCACTAATAGACCACGGACGAGTATTTATTCTAGTGCCAGAAGAGTAGTACCTGCTATAAAAATACAATAGACTCATGCAATGGACCAGTAGTATATAGTAAGAAATAGTTATTGTAGGGTAGTTACATTATAAGGCTACTAGAGAAAGAGGCATTAATATACGAGAAGGGCTACATTAGCGTAGCACTAGAGTAGGTGTACCAACAAAAGTGTCAGTAGTGGAGACCTCTAGCACTAGAGTAAAGTACTAGAGTGAAGTATTAGGGTAAAGTATTAGAGTAAAGTATTAGATTAGAGTACTAAACTGCACTGATAGAAGTGGCATAAGTTGTAGTAGATACCCAATACAATCGTAAGTGAGCAGGCGTAGTATTGTATGGTTTGTTATAGTGTGTAGCAGTAGTGTGTAGTGAGTATCAATATACCGTGTAGTGAGTATCAATATACCGTGTAGTGAGAGTGTGTAGTGAATGAGTAGTGTAGTGAGTGTAGTGTAGTGAGTGTAGTGTAGTGAGTGTAGTGTAGTGAGAGTGTGTAGTGAGAGTGTGTAGTGAGAGTGTGTAGTGAGTATGGACTGGGTGTGAGACTGGGTAGACTGGTTAGGAACGTTGGTATGAAAGGTAAGGGTTTTTAAAAGATTTGTGTTGTATGCACTCCGCAACTAAACTTTTCTTTTCTTTGATGAAATTTCGAACACTTTTGTAGAAGTTGATGGTGAGTCGTGAAGTTTATAGTGAGTCTACACTGCCATGATATTGGCGTGGCACTCGCGATTGCCGTGATTATGAGCACCGCCGTGCATAGTCTACTATGGTTATGAGCGCTGCGCCGCCATTCGTTCCCATCAATCTACAGTCAGAAATCAAACAAAAACTCAAGTCTTGGCGTCAGGGGGAGTCGGATTTGACTTCAACAAGGGATGAGTAAACCCTGTGCAGCAGCAAGGAGTCCAAGGAATCCCAAGTATATATTGAGGGGTCCGCTTTGGTGGAGCAGATCGGCTCTTGGTTGAGCGGATCACGCTCTTGGTTGAGAGGAAACACTAGTGACTACAATATCACGGATTTCCGAGTACAGATTAATAACACTACTATGGACCTAAGAATGACAAAGCCCAACAATATAAGATGTATAAACGGACAAGATATATAAACGAACAAGAAGGAAAAGACGTAATAAAGACATTCATACTCAATTCCGAGGTCCCCACCCTCCAATAAACATCTCGTAAAAAGTACCCACCACAATCACATATGTGACTGTTGGAGAGAATGGGTAATCAGAAATGAATACACTTCCAGATGTGGCTAGAGTATACTAAACATACGTTGTATGAGAGATATTAGACTATACAGTGACATAAATCAAAATTGGTTTATACAGTAATACTAACTCACATATTATTTACTCATTAGTGATTAAATTTATTAACCTTCAAATAGCATATATTCAGAAAACTACAGTCTATATTACCTGACGAAATATTCGCAGTCTAAAATCAACAACTTGTAAATTAGTCAACATGTGAGTAAACATGTTAATTGAAGACCAGTGGATTAGTAGCAGCTTCATACATCAAGTATAAATCACCACCAACAACTTCAATTGAGGGTTCAGTAACAGCTTCAATTGAGGGTTCAGTAACAACTTCAATTGAGGGTTCAGTAACAGCTTCAAGGCATATCATCTAAAGGGTACCCTTTCTTTTCCAGGGGGTCTTCCCAGCTTAAGCATGCACATGTGCTATTTCCAGTGCTACCAAGGAGATTGTGGCTGTGCTCTATAGCAAGTTCGTCAATAGAAGTACGTCAAGTCTATGCAACTAAGTCTATAGCCACTCTGTACATTATATATCTCCATGTATATTTCTCTTTATACCTTTCTTCATCTTCTATTGTAAGTTTCTTTTACGATCCTCTAGCCTTCCATTCTGGGACCTTCCATTCTGGGACCTTCCATTCTGGGACCTTCCATTCTGGGACCTTGTAACTTCAAGTCAGTATCTTCCAATCAGTAAAGTTCAGCAACTAACTTTAATAAGTATCTTCGGAAGAGACTTCTTGAGACCTTGACACTTGATATCAAGATCCAAAGCCACACCCGAAGATCCTGGTAAAGACTTTGACTTTATTATTTTTACCTTGTCACTTCATTGGAGTTCTTTTTTCCAAACAATACTCCAGTGACCGTTTCATGATGGTTGCCCAGGGACACTTGCTTGTGGTTTTGAGCGTGCAAGTCCATTACAAGATGTACTGAACCACACTAGTAATGGATAGCGATGGTCAGTAGAATAGCATCGTAGTAAAGGCGTACCTGACGTACCTGACGTACAAGACACAACACGTACAACACGTACAAGACACAACACGTACAACACGTACAAGACACAACACGTACAACACGTACAACACGTACAACACGTACAACACGTACAACACGTACTATGGTTAAGGAGACTTATACATGTATCTTAATTGGATATACTCACATTCTCATCAAATGGAAGATGGAGGATACTAACTACCAAACACGATATGGTCTAGTTTGATTTGCTTGATAAACCCTGTCTTTGATATAGTCCACCTTTTTGCGAATCGATTTGGTGTCTTCAAGTAGAGTCATTGTTCACTGTCTTTTTGAATGGAGCCCTCTAAAAAGAATTCTATATGAAACAACCTCCTGGCTACCACAACAGGTTGCTTCAAACAAAAGATATCAAAAAAAACTGACTTTAAGAAAACTGACTATGGGTAGAAACTCAGTAAATTCCTATATGGTTTGAAACAAGCCCTGTCAGTCTGGCATCAGACTATCAAGGGAATGCTTGAGAAAGTTGGATTCAAAATCTGTCTGAATGAACCTTGTCTTTTTCAAAACACATCAAAAAAGCTTCTAATAGCTCTCTATGTTGATGACCCACTTCTTTTCGGTAAGGATATTTCCAATACTAACAAAATCAAGACTTTATTGGGAAATAACTTTAGCATGAAAGATGTTGGGGTTGTCAAGAAATTCATTGGAATCGACATTCTCATAAAAGAGGAATTGGTGGTGTTTATGCTGTCTGTCTATACACTTCTACATACCCAATTATATTTAGCACTAATTGTAACTACACCTAATTGTAACTACACCTAATTGTAACTACACCTAATTATAACTACACCTAATTATAACTACACCTAAGGTATCTATGGTTCACCTACTAATTATGGGATATGGTGGTATCCACTGCACTCACTCCACCTACCCCTACCATCTATACTTACTACTCTTCACCAAAGAATTCTCAATCACTGACTCTCAGTCACTCAGTCACTTACTCACTATACTGACTCACTACTTACTCACTACTTACTCACTACTTACTCACTACTAACCCACTACTAACTCACTACTAACCCACTACTAACTCACTATACTAACCCACTACTAACTCACTACTTACTCACTACTAACTCACTACTTGCTCACTACTAACCCACTGCTTACTCACTATACTCATTCTCACTCCACACTCACTACTTTTTCTATGCTCACTACTCCACACACTTTAAATTTTACTTTTGTCTACACTCACTCACTCATCTACTCGCACTCATTACTCACCGCCCCATCCCAAAATCGTCCCCTATTCGCACCACTCAATCAATCTAACAATTAAGTAGTTCAAACAAGTAGTTCAAATTATTCAAATTATTCAAATTATTCAAATTATTCAAATAATGAAAAAAATCTCTTGATAGATAATTGAAAAAATCAATTTCAAAATAATTTATATGTTGGGCTAAAAAGATCAACTAAAAAGGGTGATTGATTCACGTTGTACTATTATGAGTGGTGTGTGTGATAGTGTGTGATAGTGTATTTGTGAGTAGTGAGTATGGTGAGTGGAGTATGGTGAGTGGAGTATGGTGGGTGGAGTATGGTGAGTGGAGTATGGTGAGTGGAGTATGGTGAGTGGAGTATGGTGAGTGGAGTATGGTGGGCAGTGAGCATAGTGTTAGTATATTGAAAGTAGGTGACTGTGGGTGACTGTGGGTGACTGTGGGTGACTGAGTGACTGAAACAACCTGGTCAAATAGAGGATCTCTAAAACAAATTGACCTGTAGACCTTATATATTCAAGGTTTTTCTTCTCTTAAGGGTTGTTCAATTATTGGTAGAAGCTACACTAGCATAGACCAAGCCAGAGTGTATTACACACTTCAAGTAATGGAAATGTAGCGTAATTCTTGACACGTAATTCTTGACACGTAATTCTTGACACGTAATTCTTGACACGTAATTCTTGGCACGGACAGTCATTCCTTGAAAATAGATCAATATGTGATCAATTCATGACTCACATCGCTTCTGAAATGGATACGTTAGGTTTGGGTGACGGAGAGGATAATTTTCTTGGGGTGAAGTATGTGTGATTGAGTTTGAGTACGACTGGGACTTGGAAAATATGGCTCGTCTGTTGGAGAGGTGAGTTCCCAGATGCGAATTTAGATCCACACATATTTCGTTAAACATCACATTTTTGGAGAGCCTCCCTTTTAAGTATATTCAAGATATTCAAACATAGTCTTTTTATATATCATGTACGATGCAATGCGAGGTTAGTGTGAGGTTAATATAAGGTTGATGTATGGAGTAGTATTGTATTAGTGGAGTAGTGTTGTAGCAGTGGAGTAGTGTTGTAAGGAATGGAGTTGTATTGTAAGGAATGGAGTAGTATTGTAAGGAATAGTGTGGTAGGATTATGTTAATGTATGGAAAAGTCAGTGGGATGAAAAAGTGCGAAGTGCACCCGTGCTGTCCGTTATTAACATACTAACAACCATACAATAGCACCACCTACTCTACTCTTCGGTCCATGAGACTCTAAGATTAAGACTTCCATAATTATGTCCATGACTGCGACTACTACTACTACCACCGCTCTACTGTATATCTTCTATTGTTGTGGGGTAGTAGACAACACGGAGATTTAAAACATACTGCGACTATACTCTCAGTAGCATACTAAAGACGGGTAAAGACGGGTAAAGACGGGTAAAGACCGGTAAAGACCGGTAAAGACGACTGAGACTAAGACTAAGACGACAAAAATGGCAATTTTGTGGATTTCAAGTTTCGGGCACTATAACTTCGTAGTTAGATCACTTTACCATCAATCTAAGAGGTTGTAGATTGAAGATAACAGAGACCAGGAAAACCTCCTCTGTGTGGGTGCCTATTTGACCGGAATGTTTCCCATAAAATTGGTAGTTAAGGTCTAGTGACTTTGTGGTCTGTCTTCAAAAGTGAGGTCTTCATTTCAGATCTTTTTGAGGGTCCGTCTCACTTTTTGAAGACTTTTCACTTTTTGAAGACTTTTCACTTTTTGAAGACTTTTCACTTTTTGAAGACTTTTCACTTTTTGAAGAATTCTGTGATTGCTGGTTTGAGCAACGTGAAGAAGCATTTTTCATTGTATGACTCGAAATGAACATGTTGAATGGTATTCTGCATTTATGACTTCAAAACTCAAGGCCTTCAAGTATCAATTCAGTAGTCACTTTATGAAGATATCGTAGCTCAAAGACTACTTCCACACTCAAGCCACGAATGGGGACTCAAATCCAGGTATTTGCCCACATGCTGTACCTCCACTAATAAAACTTAGGAGAAGAAAACAAGCACTCAAACTCCAGTATCTCTTATCTAACTGTATCACCAGGATCTTTGTAAGAGGATTTCAGAACTGCTAATGTGTCGCTTTGTTATGTCCACATATCGTTACCGTTTTGTCATGACCACATATCGCTACCATCACTTATAACCACACATCATTACCGCCTTGTTATATCCATATTCACTATCCTTCATGTCAACATAAAGTAGTGTAGTAGATCCAATCTAGCAGAATCAATTAATAGTAACACTAGAGTAGTGTTGGACCGTGTAGCCAGCCTTCCACCACAGGGCTATTCCAACCTCATGACGTCAGTCACCATGACACGGAAAATGGATCTTTGGATTCCTTCTTGGTAATGTAAGCATAGATTATTCGTCTCCGAAAAAATCAACTCATTGTTAACTGGGTACTGAAATATCACTCAACGATTCAGCACAATGGTGTAGTAGCATTATGAATTTTCCGTGGATTTGGATTGCCTGTGCGTTTGGTTGCCTCGGTGGATTTGGATTGCCTGTGGGTTTGGATGCCTCGGTGGATTTGGATTGCCTTGGTGGGTGGCTGGAATGCCTATTCAATTATTGGCTGACTTCGGTAGACTGTTGAAGTACCAATTCCTTCTTATTCGCACGCTCCACCACCACCGGAGGCAAGTTGTCCACTAAACCCGACGGAATACGAAGGGTTCGGAGTGTTCGTGGAAAAAACACATTATCCAAGGACCCTAGGTCCGGGTTACCCGAAAGATCTAGCGAGATAAGATGGGGTCCAAACTTGATGTTGCGAAACACACGTAGGTCGTTGTACTGGACGCACAAGTGCTCCAAAAAAGGGGGGAATTCGAGCGATTCGATGGTCTTGATCAGATGGTAACCTAGACGCAATACCCTAAGACAGTCAGGGAATACCACTTCCTTCAACGATGTGATGTACTTCTCGTTATCCTCCATGTGTGGATCCATCTCCATATCGAGCACCTCCAACGTGGGAGGAAACACGACGTTTTTTAGGGTAGTCACCAAGTTATTGCCTAGATAAAGCTCTTTCAATGCCGAGGGAAACGATACCTTGCTTAGAGTCTTGATGTTGTTGTTGGCCAAGAACAAGTGCTCGATGGAGTTGGGGAGCTTCAAAGGGTTGATGCTATTGACGCCATTTGCAGCCAAATTCAAGGATTTGACGTAGGGAGGGATCTTAAGGCCTCGTGTGGTGGTCATCGACAGCTGGAGGTTCAATGACTCCGTTTGGTCCGGGAATTTGATGCCGGTCATAGACTCATTGGGTATGCAGGAAACATCGAGGTACTTGAGCAGTTCAGGGAACCGTACGCCTTTTATACATTCGATGGGGTTGCGCAGAATCAGGAGGAACGTAAGGCCACGAGGGAAATTGACGTTCTTAAGGTTCTCTATGCAGTTTTCCGAAAGGTCAAGTCGTTTGAGGTTGGCAGGCAACTCCACATAGTTAAGGAAGTAGATGCGGTTGTGCAGGAGATCAAGCAGTTTCAAGGCCGGGGGGAACGTCACGTAATCAATAGACGAAATCAAGTTATGCGAAACATCGAGTTTCTGAAGAGAAGAGGGCATTTTGAAGCCCGAAAGTGTTTCTAGCGATTGTCCTCCTCCGAGGTTTAATACCTGGAGCGAATCGGGGAACTTGACCCCGGGAACCAACCGGATCGAGTTGCCTGAATAGTCCAATACCCGAAGCCGCGGCCACTTGTCTATATCGCTTTGCATCTCTTTTCCTAGCTGCACCAACTCGTCTTTCAGTGTAATGTATATGGTACTGGCATCATACTTGTTGATGATAGCACAGTGCACGACTTTGGACGCGGCTTTTTGCTCTAGACAATGTAGAAAATGCAAGTACTTTTTTTTGTCAGTTTCTGGGGTTTCTGCCCATTTCTGGCCCCACACAAAATGGTACAGGATCTCTTTGGCGGAGCTGACGGTGGGGAAGTCAAGGAAAGATTCCAAAATCTGGAGATTGGCCCCGAATTCGTTATCGTAGTATATAGAAAACGTCACGGTGTGGAAATTGCCCAAATTACTGTTTGGAAGCAGATTGATGGAGACCTTGGTTATGAGCCCCGCCACGCTCCCCAAGTACATGTTTATTTCTGGACTGAGGTGGTTGAACAAGAAAAGCCGTTCTTCTTTGGACACTCGCAGGAGCCCAAGCTTACTGGCTAAGATCTCCGTATCTATTAGCAGCGAACCCTGGAGATCATGGACTGATGTGTTGAGTGATGGAGCGTACTGCACAGAGGCATCCATCACATGTTTCTTGGTCGGCTCTGGATCTAGCACTTCCGGGTCCATTTTCCTATGCTCCAAATCTATTTTCCCACTCTTCATGTCATTATCGTGCCCCAGTCCCACCCTTACGTCCAATCCCACATTTTCCCCCAAAAGAGTAGTTGAGATGGGCTCACCATTAGGCTCATTAGACTCATTGGGTTCGTTTGGACCATGCTCAGTGTACAGGACTAGAGAGGAGTCATGAGGCTCTAATTTCATGGCCTGGGCCCCGGGCGACTGTAGTCCTTCACTCTGGGTGTCGTGACCAATGTTTTCGAGCTTCACTCGTTTGGACAGTGTCTCATCTCCAGTATCCATCTTGGTATTTAGGTGATGGTAGCGATTTTTTGATATCGCGAAGAGAGTCTATGCCGGATGCAATGGTGTGGAGAAGTCAGTCCAAGTCATTGGTAAACATCAGTGCCTCAACACTAAGTAATATTAGTGGGGTCTGGTGTCGAAAGACATCTTGGTAGGTCCTCCCTCGGTTGACACATCTTTCGGTACTCTTATAAAATAGCGGGGGCTTGTCCTTTTAATTTGTGTGAGCCTTCACATTCACGTGACCAAACTCACGTAACTGGCTGCGGTGCCAGAAAGACTGTAAGAGCTGTTTGCAAACACACGCTTTAAAAACTAGTCTATCTGCACACCATGGTTGATTCTTTACATTCATCAACTTTGAAATTGTATTCTTTTTTGCACCCCGAAAAACTCTGGGTTATACAGTGTTTTTCAAAACTATTTAAACCAGCGCGCCAAAATGTTTCGAACCAAGAAGACAGAATGGTTCAAACCAACGCGGCAAAATTAAACAAACCAATAATTCAAAAAGTTTCGTACCCCTTCGTAAAGTCCTTCAAACCAAATGGCGTTATGTTTCACACCAACCATCATTAGAATTCAATATTCTGAAATCTGAAATCTGAAATCTGAAATCTGGACGATTGCCTCATATGTAACACATTTGGGAGTCTTGCAGTACCAATCAAGGGTTAAAACGGACAGAACAGAACTGGTTTTCTTGTTATCCTGTATACAACAACTTGTTAGGAGTTATGTGTTGAAGGTGAGCAATGAATGATCATTTCAGAGAAGGAAGGCGCACACTCATGAAAATGCCAGAGTGTGCTACACTTACTTCTTGATGCTATACTTAGCTTTTCTATATAATAGGAAGGTCTAGCTCTCACATCGTTCTTGTGTGGAGCGTTTAGCAGAGTCCTGGAAATCTATATAAGATGGGACTCTGGTCCATACCCTAGTGTTAGTAAAACTAATCAGAGTATCGTCTGAGAGGAACATACCAAGATGTCCTCTACTGCCACACCCACCAGAAACAGCTCTCGTGGAACTCCTCAAGTATTCACACATCTTGATGAGACTATGAACTTCATCTATGGTGCTCAGTAGCATATGCTGGACTGTACTCCATGGTTATTGAAAGGTCCTCCTGATGTACCTCCCATAAATGTTCAGTTAGTGTTAAGTAATCTACATTATGTAATGCTTCATATTGTATTGGTTTGTTTAATTTTGCTAGTGTGGTTTGAATTGTTTTGCCGCGCTGGTTTGAACCATTCTGTCTTGTTGGCTCGAAACATTTTGCCGCGTTGGTTTGAATAGCATTGAAAACCACTGTAAAGTGGGTGCGATTAAATGGGCGCGATTCAGTGCGTGTGTCAACGAGTACCTAGCATGTACGGAGGCAAGGTACTTGGTGGATATGTTGTATGCAGACAATAGGGCAGTGCAGGTCACAGACGAGTGGATAAATATCAAGCGTGTCCGCACCCCGTCTTCAGACTTTGGTCTTGTAAGGTACAACTTACATATCCCTGTATACTAATACATACTAAACATATGTAGTGGGTGCGATATGTTGAACTTCAAGGACTGTATACAGATGAAACAATGCTGGGCTCTCGTCCAGCTCTCGTCTAGTGTTCGTCTAGGCTCTGGCCATTGTCTCGGGAAAAGACAATGTCGGCAAGAGTTTGATGACAGCGAGAGATGGGGCATATAAGAATGGACGTGAATATTCTCATGGGAGAGGCAGAAGAAAACAAGAGACGACGTTGTGAACATGAGAGTTCTTAGTATAGTTTAGATACAGATAAGAATAGAAGTTATGATGCCATTGGGAACCAATGACATAATCGTTCCAGATTAAGAGCTTGGGTAGTAAAGCTCAACACGATAGAGTGGGCGTGATAAAGTGGGCGCGATTAAGTGTTAGAATTTTTATGCGACCTGGGGCTCTAGCCAGTATTTGCAAGGGTTATAAGCTTCTAACGGGCTTCTGATTTAACGGGATCTCCAGGAACAATGGCCTAACGGTGTTCTGGAATCTTCTAAAGGGCCACTGATAGTAGGAACTCGCCCCGTTAGATCATGTTATAGCGGTAATTACTCTCGATTCATAGGAGGTTCTTGTCTTTATTCAATAAGCTTAATCGTAAGTCAGTGGAGTTCTGCCCTTTCATAACTGGGCTCTTGCCCCCTTTTATATCTGGCGCTATCAAGGACAGCTGTATAAGAGCGGGGTTATCTGTAGAGACTTCATAAAAAGGGGATTGTTCTTCAGGAGACAATGCGCTGCTGCCTCCTATCCTGTACTCAGTCGAGTAGGTTCCATGTCTAACGTCAAAAGTGGGCGTGATAAAGTGGTGCAGTGCGAAAGATGTACAGTGGGTAAGTTGGAAAGTAGCCGTGGGTGGGCGCGCGCAGCCGTATTGGGACTTCAAAGGGTCATAGATGAAGCAAGCGGCCGAAAACGTCTGCTTGATAAAAAATTGATTAGTCATCTCTCGACGCAGGGGGACATTTATATGAAGAACAACAATGCCGATAATAAACAATATACAGACCATGTAACAATATACAAGATATATACAGACCATGCACCATGTACAAGATATATACAGACTATGTACAAGATATATACAGACTATGCACAAGATATATACAGACTATGCACAAGATATACACAGACTATGCACGATGTACTCCATGTATGGCTGCAATATAACCTCCTTTGGACGTCTGAACGACAGAACGAGCTTGGCCGTAATCCTTTTTTGGAATTCAAAGTGACTCTCTGAAACACCTTCCTTACAATGCTTGCAATTTCGTTCACAAATGTAAAGTATAAGACCACCCCCCATTTCCTCCTTCATTTTCTCTTTCCTCACTATTCTCTCAACACCTCCACCTTCTACTACAATGAAATTCTCTGCCACCTTCCTTGCTTTGACTGCACTTGTTTCTGCTGCCCCAGCTCCTACTGGCCCAGACCCTAGTGCTTCTGATGTTGTTCCTAAGGAAGCCATTTTGGGCCTGGTTCAATTGAGCGATGAAGTTATTGCTTGGTACTCGAACGAAACCACCCAGTTTGTTTTCTTGAACAACACTATTTTGCAGCAGGCCAAGGCTGAGGCTGCGTTGGGAAAGAGAGAGGCCTGGGGCTGGGTTCAGATTTGGCCTGGCCAGCCATTTTGGAAGAGAGATGAGGCTGATGCTGATGCTTCTTTGGAAAAGAGAGAGGCTTGGGGTTGGGTGCAAATCTGGCCTGGTCAACCTTTCTGGTAAACGCACGACCCTTTGACAATGCCATTGTTTTTTTTCGACAGCCTTTTTGGGTTCCACAGCCTTTTCGGAAGGCCACAGTCTTTTAGGAAGGCCACAGTCTTTTCGGGCGTAAGGCCATATATGAAATTTTATAATTAATGGATATCTAGATTATTTTACTACATGAATATGGTAGTAAGTGCTGAACAAAGGGAGAGGGCTCCTAACCTTCGCGTATTAGAGCTTTCAACAGTTCCAGCTCATTCACCAAGGGTACTTTTCTTAGGTAAGTTGCCTAGTTGAGAGGAATTCAAGGTATATCAATGTTAGAGTGCTGGATGTTTTAGTACGATAAGCTGACAGTATACAATACCATGATTCTTATTAATGGAACAATCTCTCTTTCTACTATAGTTGCTTTGCTCATTATGTGTGAGAACCACCATGGGTAGCGATCTACATACGGAGATATTGGTTGCCTGTTCTTGGGCTGACCTTTTGAGCCTGGCGTATTTGTATACTCATGGAGTCTTATAGTTGGTCTTATAGTTAGTCTTATAGTTAGTCCTATAGTTAGTCTAGTTAGTCCTATAGTTAGTCTTATAGTTAGTCCTATAGTTAGTCTTATAGTTAGTCTTATAGTTAGTCTTATAGTTAGCCCTATGGTTGGTCTTATAGTTGGTCCTATAGTTAGTCTAGTTAGTCCTATAGTTAGTCTAGTTAGTCCTATAGTTAGTCTTATAGTTAGTGCTTGGTCGACGGTAAGCCTTTGTTCTTCTTTCCAAAGATCTATTGGTCACGTCCAACAACAAGATATCCATTTGCCAACATCTACTTTTCGTGAAACCTTGACCTTCTCTGCCTACTTGAGACAACCAAAGAGTGTTTCCAAGAAGGAGAAGGACGAATATGAGAAATATGTGATCGGCTTGCTGGATATGGGAGTCTACGCCGATGCCTTGGTGGGCGTTGCCGGAGAAGGATTGAACGTCGAACAACGGAAGAGATTGACCATTGCTGTTGAGTTGGTTGCAAAGCCACAGTTGTTGCTTTTCTGGATGAGCCTACTTCTGGTTTGGACTCGCAAACTGCCTGGTCTATCTGTAAGTTGACGAGAAAGTTGGCTGACCATGGACAAGCTATCTTGTGTACTATCCATCAGCCATCGGCCTTTTTGATGAAAGAGTTTGGTCGTTCGTTGTTCTTGCAAAAGGGTGGTAGAACCGCGTACTTTGGTGACTTGGGTGAAAACTCGCAAACCTCGATCAACCACTTCGAGAAATACGGAGCCCACCCTTGTCCTCCAGAAGCTAACCCAGCTGAGTGGATGTTGGAGGTTGTGGGTGCTGCCCCAGGTTCGCACGCTAACCAAGACTACTTTGAAGTTTGGAGAAACTCCTCGGCATACCAAGAGATGCAAAAGGAATCGGAACACATGCAAAACGAGCTTCTGAAGATTCCAGTTGAGGTGGAAGAGGGCAAGAGCAACAAATATGCCTCCTCTGTCATCAGCCAATACTTCATTGTCACTAAGAGAGCTTTTCAACAATACTGGAGAACCCCAGGTTACATCTATGCCAAGGTCTTTTTGGTTGTTTCATCTTCATTGTTCAATGGTTTCTCGTTCTTCAAGGCAGGTACTTCCAGCCAAGGCTTGCAAAATCAAATGTTCTCGATTTTCATGTTCTACATGCCTTTTAACAGCTTGGTGCAACAACTGTTGCCATACTTTGTCAAGCAAAGAGAGATTTGCGAGGTCAGAGAAGCGCCATCCAGAACCTTCAGTTGGCTTGCTTCCATCACTGCTCGAAATTACCGTTGAGATCCCTTTCCAGACTCTCATTGGTACTTTGGCCTTCTTCTGCTGGTACTACCCTGCTGGATTGTACGAGAATGCTGCAGTGACTGATGCAGTCAATGGACGTAGTGTTTTCATGTGGCTCTTGATGATTTGTATCGTTGTCTTCACATCCACCATGGAGCACCTGTGCTTTTCCTTCACTGATCTAGCAGAGAATGCTGCCAACCTTGCTAACTTGTTGTTTATCGAGCCTCTCTACCTGATGCAATGACCATTGTTACTCAGCTCCTCCTCAGCTCCTCCTCAGCTCCAGCTCAGTCTTCCTTGCACAGAGTACCAAAATGGCCTGAGGTGAGTAGACCAATGATCGCTAAGGAGTTGTTCCTCAACGATGTCGGCTCTTGAAAACACTAAAAAAGTAGCACAGATTCGTCCCTATAAGGAATCATCAATGAATAAAGATAACTTGGTACTTAACGTTACAACAAGAATCTAATACTAAGTAGTATACCTAGCAAGACAAGTATCAATCTAAAAGGGCGAGGATGTTAGACATGGAACCTGCTCGACTGAGTACAGGATACGAGACAGCAGCGTGCCTCCTAAAATACAATCCCCTTTTATAAAGTCTCTACAGATAACCCCGCTTTTATGTAGCTATCCCCGATAGCGCCAGATATATAAAGGGGGCGAGATGCTAGCTTTGAACGGAAGAACTCCGCTACCTAATCTTAGATACTTATAGTCTAATACAGTTATCATCAATTAACTACGATTACCCATAACGCTGATCGGGCGAGTTCCTACTAACAATAGCCATTCAGAATACGCAGTCAACGTTAGGTCATCGTTCCTGGAAGATCCGTCCAATTAGAAGCCCGTTAGAAGCTTATAACCCTTGCGAATACAGGTTAGAGCCGAGATCGCATAATGATTCTAACATTTGATACATTACTAGAGGTACAATGAGTAGTATGCATTACTAGAGGTACTATGAGTAGTATACAGTAGTAGCATACAGTGTGCACCGGAAGATTTCTTAGCCAGAGTCATGGAGGTAGACTTTGAAGATTTACCGTTTCTCTTAGTCTTACCACCGGATTTTCCTCGATTGTTAGACGTAGTAGGAGCCGGAGGCCGAGGAGCCCCCCCTTTGGGGTTTAATCCCTTGTTCAGAGTGTTCGTTTCTGGAGCAACACGAGCAAGTGAATGTTTGGAGTGCGATTCCCGTTTCGAGGTACTACCCTTCAATGACAATAAACGACGCTGCTGAAGATAAGCCATAAAATCAAGCGTGGCATTATAGATATCATCTTGACTGTGATACATGGCCTTATAAGCACGAAGGAAAGCATCTTCATTGTTAGGGTGAACACGATCGTACAAAAGGGAGTAAAGGGTAAAACAGATCTCCGAACGCACATGATTGTGGGCGACACAAAGTTTCACCAACGGTAAGAGATCACCCTCAGTAGCTTTGTTGCAAGCCTCACGATAAGCCTTTCCATGAGAAACAGTGTCCTTGTCGTTTTCACCAGTGATCATGCGTGGAATCATAATAGTATCCACGTGGACCTTGCTGAAGACTGGACATTTGTAACGAAACTTGTCAGCGCAACAAACCAGAAGAAGTTTGGAGAATTGACTATCAAGTTCAATTTGTAACAAAGACTTTGCCGTACTACTTCCGGCTAAGTGGCCAAGGAAGCCTTCTGGAGTCGTGCGACAGTAAATCTCATGAACCTCCGAGAGGCTCAGAAAGTATTCAAGAACTAAGTAGTAGAGTTCAGGCGTTCTAGTGCCAACAGCCAGGCTAAGTTGAACCGGCATTATAGTTTTATAATCCGTTAAGCTCATAACCTGTAGATCATATAACGCCAGATCCGCAAGGACGGTCACAGCACTAGGAGCTCCGGTAATTAACCAGGGTGTAACATCCAGAGGATGTTTCATACTGTAGGACATTGACCTCATAGTCTCATCAAGATATGTAAACACTTTAGGAGGAGTGTTTACTTCAGGAGTAGGAGAAGAAGAGTTGTCAGAGTCCGTTGAAGTATTACCAATACGAGGTCTTTTGGTGGGGCTGGTTCTTGGAGGCATCTTGGTATGTCTCCGGCAGTTGATGTTGATTGAATTATCTAATTATAAAATGGGGCGGTGGCAACATTTTATATCTGGGGATTCTTCCTTCATTGTTCAATCCATTGTCTTCAACAATCCATTGTTTCGGAAAACTGATTGCCTGATAGTTAAAGCCATTCATATCAGAGCGCGCTCTCTCAATCGCCGTTTTTCAGCAGTACAGTGTTACAGTGTTATTCGAAACGATTCAGACCAGCGCGACAAAACGATTCAGACCTACGCGACAGAATGTTTCGGACCACACTAGCAAAATTAAACAAACCACTAATTCACAAAGTTTCGTACCCCTCAGCACATCCTTTCAAACCAAAAGGTGCCATCAAAATTCTTCAAATTACTTTCCGTATATTCATACAAAAAATCGAAATAATCCAACCACCGCCTTATTTTTTTCTTTTTTTTTCATCTTTTTTTTCTTTTTTATCATTTTTTATCATTTTTTTCCTTTTTTTATCATTTTTTATCATTTTTATCATTTTTTTATCATTTTTTATCATTTTTTTCCTTTTTTTATCATTTTTTATCATTTTTTTATCAATTTTTCATTTTCTCTTTTTTTGGCTTTTTTTGTCGTAAAGCAGCATAGCTTCTTAACATCTAGAATAATTGACGCTCTAAGCAAGCCTTTACATACTCTCC